>PISX010007885.1:0-85596 GCA_004024625.1 Mellivora capensis
GGGAGATTCAAATTAAAACCACATTGAGATACCACCTCACACCAGTTAGAATGGCCAAAATCAGCAAGACAGGAAACAACGTGTGTTGGAGAGGATGTGGAGAAAGGGGAACCCTCTTACACTGTTGGTGGGAATGCAAGTTGGTGCAGCCACTCTGGAGAACAGTGTGGAGATTCCTTAAGAAATTAAAAATAGAGCTACTCTATGACCCTGCAATTGCACTACTGGGTATTTACCCCAAAGATACAGATGTAGTGAAAAGAAGGGCCATCTGTACCCCAATGTTTATAGCAGCAGTGGGCCATGGTCACCAAACTGTGGAAAGAACCAAGATGCCCTTCAACGGACGAATGGATAAGGAAGATGTGGTCCATGTACACTATGGAGTATTATGCCTCCAGCAGGAAGGATGAATACCCAACATTTGTAGCAACATGGAAGGGACTGGAAGAGATTATGCTGAGTGAAATAAGTCAAGCAGAGAGAGTCAATTATCATATGGTTTCACTTATTTGTGGAGCATAACAAATAACACGGAGGACATGGGGAGATGTAGAGGAAAAGGGAGTGGAGGGAAATTGGAGGGGGAGATGAACCATGAGAGACTATGGACTCTGAAAAACAACCTGAGGGTTTTGAAGGGGCGGGGGGTGGGAGGTTTGGGGAGCCAGGTGGTGTGTATTATGGAGGGCACGCATTGCATGGAGTACTGGGTGTGGTGCAAAAACTATGAATTCTGTTATGCTGAAAAGAAATTAAAAAATAACTGAAGTAGGTCTAACAATAGGTTGACACCTTTTGGTTTCCCTAATTATATTAATTTGTTGGGCAGAGTCTCCCTCCCCCATATGAACAAGAACATCAATTCAGTGTGAGAAAACACTCCTTTGAATGAATAAAATTCTGTGGAGCACACATGAAAATCCCTACTTGTGGATGTACTTACTCTAAACTTTCTCCCCAATGTGGAAATCTGACCAATGGACACTGAACTCTGATTTTTTAAAAGTCTGGTAGCTTAAATTTGAATTTGAGTTTTGAACAATTCCTTCACTGCTTTAGCATATAGCATATGAAGTATGACATATGAAATTCAATGATTATGCTTCAAACACACAACCTCAGTAAATGTTTGAAATATGAAGCCTTGTGTGAAAATGTGTTTTAACAATGTCAGTGATAATGGTCACTTCTGTTTATGTATTCTTACATGCTTTATAATTATAAATTATTGTTCTTTTACCTGGGATGTTTTCTGCTTATGGTTACTGTGCTAATTTTCTCAAATTTGATTCTTTTCATCATGATCGTGTTCTTTAGTGTAAGTAAAAGCTAGTACAACTTCTCTTTTCTATTGGTTCAGTTCTCTACCTTTTCCTCCCTAATAAAAATATTGTGATGTTGATTTGACATGTTTCGGTGATATTATAGCTCAGCTGTTCTCCAAGATGACCAACTGTATTTGATCAAGAGAGAGAAAAAAACAGATTTTTAATATTGTGTTATTTAATTTATTGATTTTTGGTTGATCTTTTATTTGCCAAGAAAGCTATTTTAAAAGTTCATATGAATTTCAAGGGACTTGGCATATCATATTTATAATAACTCATTTTTTCTACCTAGACTTTGTGAAAAAATATTTTGCTCTTTTTACTACTCTAAATCAAGAAATCAAGGTCACAATCCAGATCTGGTACTTTAATGATGTGATTCACTGTCAAGCATAACAAAGATTAATCAGAAAATAAGTGAAGGCCATGTTTCAATACATTAGTTCTATTATATTTGTCTAAAGAAATTCTAGCAATGAGGTAGAATATTTGCTACAAAATGGACATACTGTGAGTTTGGAAATGGGCTTTAATGCATTATTAGAATTGAATAGTTTTGCTTTTTTAAAAAATATGGCTGTGACAAGGACAGTCAATCTTATTGAGAACTGTGTTATATAAGGACATGGAACTGTTCTTATTATGGCTTTCATTATTTTACATAGTGTTACTCTTTTATCTTTATTGAGGACTGTTCTCAAGTAGCTCAAAATATTGCCACATATAATATCTCTTCCATAACAAATATGCCCTTGGCACAAAGGAACTTCTTTTTCTGATTTTAACTCACATATAAGAAACTGAGGTTTTAAAAATGTAAAGAACCTTGTTCAAGGTCAAGAAGGAAATTTACCACTAGAACTGGGAATCAACCTCACATGATATGGTTCCCTGTCCAATGCTATTTCCATCCAAGTGCCTCCATTTTAAAACATTTACTAATGTGTACTTCTTGTAGGTCAGTTCATTTTTTGAATAACTCATTCTTTTCTTTAAAAAGTTTCTGCTATACTAGTGTTGCCAAGTCTTGAAATTACCAACAATTTTCAAAATGATCCTCAAAATAAATTCAGTAGTCTCTTTATATTTAGAAAGAATATTATTGTGCTAGTTAAAGGTTCAGTTTTGGCATTCCAGATAGTTCTACTACGGCTGTTTAAAAGACTAAGCCCTCAGAATTCAAGAGGCCAACGGAGGGTGGGGAATGGGGTGCCCAGGTGCTACTGCATGGGTTTCAAGTTCAGCTTTAGCACTCTCTGGCTATGTGACTTTGGGCAAGTCACATGGCTGTCCTAAAGTTCACTCTTATGACTGGGTGACAGACGTGCTTAATTCATTAGAGTCTGTGAATATCATGAAGGTAATATGTTGATAACATTTAGCATGTGGTCTGAAGCAGAGTAAACACAAAAGAAGGGGAGTCATCACTCTGTTACATTCACCTTGAGTACATCTCACTACAAGTGTACGTTTCAGAGCAAAAGTCATTCTATAAACACTATCATTTGGTGAAAGAAAATCATTTAAAAAGTCCAATTAATTTTTGAAAATTGGTCAAAATATATTGGATAAATGCAGTACCAAGTTAAAAACACTTTTGGGTATATAAATGGGGAATATTAAACTTTTTAGAAACTTGAAACCTCAGGATCTTGGATGAAAGCAGGTAGATTATGCTCCTGCTCCCCATAAAAAATGTGTATAATAGCATTGACCTAAAATAGGAATCCCTAATCTATTGTAGGAGTTCCATTTACTTGAACAACAATAACAAACCCTCTAAAATACTGAACATATAAAATAGATTACAACAAGCAAGAATAATATTAATTTTCTCTATTGATTCTAGAAGCTGAATTTTGAGAACCTGGTTGTCTTGCTAATAGCAGTTTGGCTGTGCCATGGCAAAGCTCTGTGTCTCTCACTTCTTTTAGGATCTGTTGAAGGCATAACTAGAAAGACCCTTGGAACCATGATTTTTTAATTCATTTTTTTCTTATTGGGAATATTCACTCTCTAGTTTTTTCCTATAATATATCTGATAGGAGACAATTATTTTGGCAAGCCAGAACTTCAAAAAACAGCCAGAATCTCAAGACTGTTTTGAGTATATTAACATTACTCTTTACAGAATATAACAAAACTAGATTAGAAAAGTGAGGAAGATCATTGTCAACATGGTCCTCTAATTGTATTCTAATAGAAAAGCCAGGACATGACTCCATTGCAACCTTAGATCACAAAGCACTCCTAACTCTGTGAATTCTGTTTACCCTATGTATATCCTATTAGGTAGGAATAATTATCGCCATTTTAAAGATTAGAAAAAAGTTGTACAGAGCACTTTTATAACTTCTCTAAATAAGGCCTAGATTTTGTTATTTTGAATTCTTGCAGGGGTCCACTTTCAGTATACCACGCTAACTGCATCACTAGAAATAAAATATGTAATGCACAGGGTCCTCCTTGGTCTTCTTTGCTGCAACTCCTCTAGCTAGTCTGGAAACACTGAAATCATCTGATTCACTTCTAGGCCCTCTGCATTCTTTCCTTGGGGCATCTCATACACACATGTGGCTTTAAATACTCCTCTAGTATGATAATTCCCAAATTCATCTCACCTGCCCAAAACTTGGGATCTCGACTTGTCTATCTAACTGCTACTTTTACACTTGGAGCTCTGGTCAGCATCTCAAACAACTCGACAGAGGTCTTAATTCACCCCTCTACATCTGTTTGTTTCTCCTTCCCCCAACCATGTCCATATCTACAGTAATCCTTGATTTCTCCACTTTCCTTCACTTATCACATCTGATTCACTATTAAGGCTTAAATTACTTCTATCTCCAAAAATCCTGAATAAAATATTCTGAATATGAGAATTTAACTCTCTCTCTTCGCAGATGACATGATACTTTATATGGAAAACCCAAAAGACTCCACCCCCAAACTACTAGAACTCATGCAGCAATTCAGTAATGTGGCAGGATACAAAGTCAATGTACAGAAATCAGTGGCTTTCTTATACACTAACGATGAAAATACAGAAAGGGAAATTAGAGAATAGATTCCATTTACTATAGCACCAAGAACCATAAGATACCTGGGAATAAACCTAACCAAAGAGGTAAAGGATCTGTACTCGAGGAACTACAGAACACTCATGAAAGAAATTGAAGAAGACCTAAAAAGATGGAAGACCATTCCATGTTCTTGGATCGGAAGAATAAACATTGTAGTAAAATATCTATACTACCTAGAGCAATCAATACTTTTAATGCCATTCCTATCAAAATTCCACTGGTATTTTTCAAAGAGCTGGAGCAAATAATCCTAAAATTTGTATGAAATCAGAAGAGACCCCGAATCGCTAAGGACATGTTGAAAAACAAAAATAAAACTGATGGCATCTCATTACCTGATTTCAAGCTTTACTACAAAGCTGTGATCACCAAGACAACAGGGTACTGGCATCAAAACAGACACATAGGCCAATGGAACAGAGTAGAAAGCCCAGATATGGACCCTCAACTCTATGGTCAAATAATTTTCGACAAAGCAGGAAAAAATATACAGTGAAAAAAAGACAGTCTCTTCAATAAATGGTGCTGGGAAAATTGGACAGCTATATGTAGAAGAATGAAACTCGACCATTCTCTTACACCATACACAAAGATAAACTTGAAATGGGTAAAGGACCTCAATGTGAGACAGGAATCCAACAGAATCCTAGAGGAGAACATAGGCAGTAACCTCTTTGATATCAGCCACAGCAACTTCTTTCAAGATATGTCTCCAAAGGCAAAGGAAACAAAAGCAAAAATGAACTTTTGGGACTTGACCAAGATCAAAAGCTTCTGCACAGCAAAGGAGACAGTCAACAAAACAAAGAGGCAACACACGGAATGGGAGAAGATATTTGCAAATGACAGTACAGACAAAAGGTTGATATCCAGGATCATGTCTTTTTTCAATTTGAAATTCTTAATTATATTTCTTCAGATAGTACTGTGAAGTTTTTTGTCTTTTAAAAACAGCATTATTTGTTTATAGCAGCAATGTCCACAATAGCCAAACTATGGAAAGAACCTAGATGTACATCAACAGATGAATGGATAAAGAAGAGGTGGTATATATACACAATGGAATACTATGCAGCCATCAAAAGAAATGAAATCTTGCCATTTGTAACAACATGGTTGGAACTAGAGGGTATCATGCTTAGTGAAATAAGTCAATCAGAGAAAGACAACTATCATATGATCTCCCTGATATGAGGAAGTGGAGATGCAACATGGGGGGTTGGGGGGGTAGGAAAAGAAGAAAAGAAACAAGATGTAACCGGGAGGGAGACAAACCATAAGTGACTCTTAATCTCACAAAACAAACTGAGGGTTGCTGGGGGGAAGGGGGATCGGGGAGGTGGGTAATGGACATTGGGGAGGGTATGTGCTATGGTTAGTGCTGTGAAGTGTGTAAACCTGGCAATTCACAGACATGTACCCCTGGGGATAAAAACATTATGTTTATAAAAAATTTAAAAAAAACACGATTATTTTACATTGTCTTTCAAACTTTTGTTCTCATTTAAAATTTTTGTGTTGTTAATTCTGTTTTTTGTCATGGCTGATACTTACTCATATTGAATTTTTTGTGTATGTATTTTTTTTTCATTGTAAGCCCCTCTGTTTCTTTTTTGAAAAAAAAAAGTTAAAGTAAAAACATCTTAGCATAAGTGTACTTGTATGTAATTGTTGGCTCAATTAATAATTACATATGTATATAATTGTGTAGCTACCACCTAGATATATAACTGTGATCTAGTTTTACATATAACTTGCATGTAATTTACATAGATAGGTAAACATGTATATTTACATGTAATTTACAGAGATATGTAAGTGCTCCATGATACCTTATTTCAGGCTACCAAAGGGACAACATTGAACATATTCCTGGGAGAAGATGTGCAGAGCCGCTCCAGCAACAATTAGGAAACTGTCCAACTTTCTTTGAATAACATTCAAATTCCTTACCATGACTTGCCCCCTGCCTACCTCTCCAACTTTATCATGTTCCACTTTGCCATCACTTACTTACATTACAGCCACTTGGCCTCCTTCCTATCCCTGGCATAGGACCAACCCTCCCCTGTCTCTCGACCTCCCCTGTCTCTGAACGTGCTCATCTCTCTGGCCCAGTTCTTCCACTGGCTGCTCATTCCTGTCCTCCAAAATTCAGTGTAAAATGTCACATACTCAGAAAGGCTTTCCCTGGTCATCCAACCTAGACTGGCTTCTCCCAGTCTTAGCTTAAATTTCTATTTCCTTCTCACACAGCATTTAAGAAATCTAATTAACTTTTTTTTTTTTTAAAGATTTTATTTATTTGACAGACGGAGATTACAAGTAGGCAGAGAGGCAGACAGAGAGGGGGAAGCAGGCTCCCTGCAGGGAGCCTGATGCCGGGGCTTGATCCCAGGACCCTGGGATCATGACCTGAGCCGAAGGCAGAGGCTTTAACCCACTGAGCCACCCAGGCGCCCCAGAAATCTAGTTAACTTTTAACTGGAATTGCCATTAGGCTATTTTCATTGTCTAGCAAATTATTTACTATCTGCCTCTGCACTAGAGGTTAGGCTCCATGAATGCAGAGCCTTGATACCTTATTCATCACTGTATCCCAGGGTCTGGCTCAGAGCCTGACACAGAGAAGGTGCTTAGTGAATGTGTTGAGCGAATGGATGGGTGGATGGCATAGTTATCTTTCAAGGAGTGAGTGATTAACTCTTCTAGGGAGTGTAATTTCTGAATGATATAAGATGGAAATCTACCAATTTAGATATGAAACTGAGCACATTATAAGAATCTGGCAGTTCCCCTCACTCCCTACCCCAAGGGGTGGCATTAGAGTGTTCTGGGGTCAGATAACCATGAGTTTAAATGCCAGATCTGACATTTAACCTCTCTGGGCCTAAGTCTTTCTTGATTTCTAAAAAAGGAAATAATGTTCTGGACTAAAATATCAGATTACAAGTAATTGATAATTGCTATTACTATCATAAAGATGTATAATTTACGGTGACCAGAATATATTATAAATACATATCACTTCTCACATTTGGTTTTATGCTTGTATATTTCAAAGTCTACTCCTATTTTAAGTTTTCACAAATTATTTCTCAAAGAGCTCAAAAAGTTCCATATCATCTTCCATACATCCTACAATATTTGAGAACAAGCATGATGAGTTTGTTTTTACTGATGAGGAAATGAAAACAGAAATGCTAGGTTCCCAACAGTTACAAAACAAATCACTGGGTGAGCTGGTCTTAGAACTCAGGCAATCTATTCTCTAACTTGGTGTGTTTTCCTCTGAAGTGTGTCTAACTTGAAAACTATCACAATAGCATTTGGTGTAATATGGTGGGTATGTAAAAATAATAAACCAGAACTTAGATATGTAGAAGTCAGTAGATGAAAGTACTAATGCTAATGGCCAAAGAACTTAAAAGACAAGCTTATAGTTTTTACATTGGTTTGTTTCTGTGGTTTGGTTCTTGTTATAGCATGTATGTAGCTTGTCCTGGTAACAAAACCAAGTCGGTTTCAAGGTCACCCAACAACATGTCAGTCCAGAAGCTAAGACTTCTGGATGTTTCATAGTCCTAAGTTTCTCATCTCCCTGTTGTCCACAGGGTGCTGCCCCATTTTCTCTCCCCCTTCCACTCCTACTCTCCCACTCTCTTGCTTTAGCTCTCCCTCTCCTTCCCAGTCCATCTAATATTCTCACAGCCTGAAGTTTCTGTCTACTGAGACATTAATACATTCTATTTTATTGTCAACTGGCTGAAACTGAATAAACAAATATTTCTAGCAATTTTATTTCCACTCACTCATGCTGACAACCTAGTTTTTACTGGTATCTAGGATAATATATTTTTCCTCTTGTTTCTTCAGGGCTTTGTGTATAATGTGTTAATGCATAACAATCAGTGAGAAATAACTGAAAAATACTTCCAATGTTTACCAACTATCTAAAGTCATCTGCCTCTGTTGACATCTTAGAAAAATTTATTTAAAAAATTCAGGTTTTTTTTTAAACTATCTTTACTAAGTTTGGCAATAGAATATTTAGGTTTATTTAGTTTTCTTCTCTTCTTCCTCTCCCCTTATACTGCAGGCTACAGATATCACTTTGCTCCTCAACTCTGAATTGAAAAGCTTAGAATCACAGATATATACCATCCAAGTACAATTTGAGCTTTAGGAAATATTGGTAGCAAAAGTAGCACGTTTTTCATTTCATCAAAGTATTATTTCTTCCGTTCAGTTTCCAGAAGAGACTCTGGGGAAGGGATGCAGTGACTGTCACGAACCTGCTATGAGGAGACCACTTGAGTTTTGGTGAATATCCAGTATTAAAGCTTGAAGATCATTATAGAAATGAGGGTGCAACACTTCCAAAGGGTTGTTTTGTAATCTGAGGGAAGGCACTAACCATGCAAGCTTGGCATCAGGAAGCTAGATGGCCAAGATCAAAGCTCCTAGGAAAGGAGAAGATACTGGGCAGGGAAGGGTTTCATTTAAGCCAGAAAGAGGACACTGGTTATAAAGGAAGAAGTTAGGGTTTTTCTGCTTTCTTACTGCTTTGAATATGAACATGGAGGCTTGGGATAGCCCAAGCTCCTCCAGTGTTCTGAGCATTCCAGCCAGGCCCACCTCCTCCCTGTCATCGGCAATACCTCCAACCTTCATTCTTCTTTCAGCACTTTCTCTAGGGAAAGTGAAGCCAAAATAAATCATAGCTCCCCATACCTTATTGAATTCATGAGCTCACCCACTCCCTTCTTCTCTTTCCATTTCCAGTGGAAAAAGGTAGAAACAACAGGATTGAACTTTCTTATTCTATTGTATGTGTATATTGCAAATTTGTGGTTTAATACTGGCAACTAAGACTATATATTTTATCAACACTATCAGAATTGGAGACTATTTGTTGGAGTTATTGCTAGCTCCAGTAATTTCCCCCACATTTGCTCTGTCTCTTGGCTGAATCCAAGAGAAGAATTATTATTATTATTTTTTTTTTCAAGAGAAGAATTATTGACACAAGAGAAAAGCCTTCTCTTTGCTGGGGCTCAGTTCTGATGAGTCATCAAAGTCTGAATCCAAGGTAGTACAATATTTCACTCAATAAATATTTGTTGAGTGCTGCTAGACATTATTCTAGGTACTTGAAACAGAGCAATGAATACAATGGAGGAGATAGACAAGGTCTTGAGTCCCCACCCCATACTTGTGAGAGGAGACAGTCAGTCTGAAGTTAATATAAAAATAAGTTAACTTTAATAGTGGTAAGTGAACTGTAGAAAAGTAAAGAAGGTTAAGTAAGAGGTTGGGACCCAGGTTGGGCAGGTTGGAGGAAACATCTGAGCTTGAACAGCAAGTTGGCAGAATATGGGAGGCATTCTACTGGCTCAATTTAGGAAAGTGTAATATTCTTAGAGATTTCCCATGAAATGGTCCTTTAAAGTCCCCCATACCTATTGTACATAATGTTTTTGCAATGTAGAAGTCAGGATGATGGGAGAGCCCAAGTTAAGGACAATTTTGATTCGTGTTATTTTATGATTTAGTACTGCTGGTATCATGAAGTGAACCATTAATTTTTTAAAAGTTAATATTTAAAAGTCTTGTCTTTTGGTCTTTAAGATAGTTAAGTGTGTGCTACACACACCAAGTAGCAACTCCAGAACAACATTACTTGGAAACTTTCCTGACAGCAGCATTAGAAAAAAAGAGATGTATCTCCTAAGGCCGGCCCAGCAAGACAGGGTAGGGTGTAAATGCCATGAAGGTCTGTGAACGACTACGGGATGTTTGAGAAAATACTGGATAAAGCAGAATCATGACAGAGAGTGAATTCTTATTCTCTCACTTGAGATTTTTTTTTTCATTCCCTGAGAAAGGAGAACCAACCACAGCTTGTGTTTGAAGAAATTAAAAATCCCAAGTCACTTAACTCTCACTTTCTCCATGAACAGGGTGGAATGCACTTGTACTTTAAGAGCACTAGGTCCTTACAACTTAAAGGCTGTCTCAGGGGTGTTTTGCTGAGAATCATTACAGCCATGTTGTTAACCTCTTAATTCTATAGCTCTCAAGAAAATTTCTGAATGATTTAAACAAAAGCCATACCGGCACTGTGGGATTTAGTGTCTTTGTGTACTAAATGCCTTTTGGGGAAAGGTCTCTGGGGTTTCATTGTCTTCCATCTGCCTTTTAAAATCTAATATACTTCTATTTCACTGAGTTAAGCTAAGTTTCCTCCATGGTACTTCTCAACGACATTTCCTTGAATTAGGTAAATGCATCCCTTTTCTCTGTCTGGCCATCATGTTCCCTTCACTTGGGCTTTGAGAACTTTAAATGATGTTAGGAACAGCATGTTTATATCCTCTCGATGTAACTGTAAATGGCAATAGAGAATTTTAGTGGTAAAATGCTAATAAGTTTATGGCTCAAGGCCTCACTTTCTTTACCAATGAAACGCAGAAGTAGATACTTAAACTGAAAATTTTGCAGTTCGGTGAAAGGCAAAGCTATAAGCTACTTATAAAAATAGTGTTCACACAAAAGGTCCTAAAGCAAGTACGGTGGTTGCTGTTTTGTTGGGGTGTGCAGGAGACAGCTGCAGCCAGACTTCCCTCTGGACTAACTGGATGGCTTCCATTTTCCGGGTGTAAGTTATGGAGCCCTCTGGCCTAAGGCTTTCCTTCTGGAAGGCAAAATTTAATCTCTGTATCTCTTCCCTTCCTTACCATGTTCTAGCTAATAAGTTATAGTTTTAACCCTATTTTTCCAATGGACCAAGTTCAATACTATGTTAGGTCTTTCACATCTGTTTTTTTGTTTTGTTTTGTTTGTTCTTTTCTGTTTCCACCTGGAGAGCTCTTTCTTTTCTCTCTTCTTATGCCTGGCTATTTCTCAGAGCTTCCAATCAGCTTCTTAGCTACTAACTTTTAGTTATGAGCCACCATTCAAATTTTACCAGATAGTGAAAGAAAGTCTCTAATGTGGAATGTGACTAAAAGTCAAAAGCAAAAAGGTACTTGAAAGAAACAATGTGTACGTGGAAAAAATGTTAAAAATAAACTAGAAAAACAGTGATAATAACAAAAGAATTATCTTTACATATTTAAAGAATTATGAGATACTTTAATAATGAACTACTGGACACTATTGAAAATGCAACAATCAGAGAACAAAAAAGAACTGTGGAAGTTAAAAAATGTAATAGCAGAAATGAAAACTAGGAATTTAGGAAGTATAGAAAATCTCCAAGAAAAAGAGCACACAAAGACTGAATAAATAAATAAATATGAATATTAGGAATTCTGGGAAAAAATAAAGACAGAGAAAATGAAAGCAAGGAATCCATCTCAAAAATAACTTGAGAACTCTCAGAACTGGAGAATACAAATTTGAGGATTGAAAGGGCTTATCATGTCACCAGCACATAAGCTGGAAATGGACACATGATAGTAAAATTTCAGAACATGGGAGATCAAAAAGTGATACCACAAATTTCCAGAGCAAAGAAAGAGGCCATATATAAAGAACCAAGAGTTAGATGTGTTTCAGCTTTCTCAACAGAAATACTAGAAGATACAGAACAATGGATTAAAAATTCTGAAGGAAAAGGATTCTTCTAACCAGTCTGCAGAAGAGGCATAAATGGCATAAAGATGTGTTTGCATATGCAGGTCTCAATATCATCCAAACAAGAGAGAAAACCAAGGAAGAATATGAAGTAAAGGTAATAAGAGACCTAATGCTGGCTGAGGTCAAAGAGAAGAATGATGAAAAAAGATTTTGTGAAAACATCTTTTACCAAATAGGTAGAAACAAATAGAATACTAGACACATTTAAACATCTTAAAAGAAGACTTAAACAATTGGGGATAATTTTGAGGTTAAATAAGTGCTAAGTACACTAGAAATTAGACATATGAAAAATTGAGATAACTATTGAGTTCAGGGAGACAAAAGGTAAAAGAAAGGAAAAATAATTACAATTTTGTTAAGTGGATCAGCTCTGAACACAAATATCCAATATATTGTTATGAATAAACTACAATAAGAAGTTAGGTATATGGAAAAGTTGTAAGTATACATGGCAGGAGCAGTGGAGAGGAAGAAACTAAGCTCTTATCTCCCACAGTCAGAAATAATAAAGCCTAAAAGAGAAATCTCAAAATTAATCTATGATATTTTAAAGAAACTATTCTGGAGTAATTTTGGAATTATAAAAATGTTGCAAAAGTAGTAAAGCATACTCCTATTCACTTTAATGTTAACATCTTATGGTACATTTGTCAAAACTAAGAAACCATCATGGGTACATTTTCATTAACGAAATCCCAGATTTTATTCAGATTTTACCAGTTTTTCCATTAATGTCTATTTTTACTCCCTGCTCCAAGACCTCATCCAAGATACTACATTGCACTTAGTTGTCAACATTCTTTAGTTTCCTCTGGACTGTGATCATTTCTCTATCTTTTCTTGTTTTTTAAGACCTTGACAGTTTTAAGTATTGCTGGTCAGGTATTTTGAAGTATGTATTTCAATTTTGGTTCATCTGATGTGTTTTCTCCTTATTAGACTGGGACCATGGGTTTTTAGAAAGAACACCATGGTAGTGGAATACCCTTTGTGTCACATCATATTGGGGGGTACATGGTATCCAGATGACATTCCTGATCACTTGTTTATGGTAGTATTTATCAGATTTCTCACTATTTTTCTTGATCCACACACTTCTCTTTGGAAACTAGTCACTAAGTCTAGCACACACTCAATGGGAAGTGGAGGAGAATAAATCTGTAGGGAGGTAGCACCTATATATATTATCTAGAAGTCTCATGTAATGAAGGTTTGTTTCTTCTCCCCTTTTAGTTGTTTATACACTGATTTATATAATTATGGACTGTACATTTATTTTATAGTTTGAGTTTTATCCAATACTATGTTATTAATTTTGTTTCTTAAATTGTTCCAGCTTGGGCACTTGGAAGATGTTTCAGGTTGGCTCCTGTGTCCCTTTGACATACCCTGTCTCCTTTTCTGTTTTGGTACCTCCTTATTTTTTGGCACTTTGCAGATTCATCTTCTATTTTCCCTGCCCCAGCTTTAAAATCAGCCATTTGTCTAAGGATCTCTGGATCTTTTTATTGAAGAACTGTATTTATAAACTGATATTTGGGGGTATAATTAAGAAGTAAAGAAATAAAAACTTCAGAAAGACAAAGTACAGTAATGAAATAAACTTGAAGTTTAACAAAAATATCTGTTTATACAATTTCATGCTGGAGAAATATTTTAGTATAAAAAATCCTTTAAGTAACCTTACCTAGGAATGATTGATATGTGAAAATTTGTTTAATGACTGTGTTATGGAGAGAAAAATGAGATGAAAGAAGAATAATAGGAGAAAGTAAATAAATTCTGATATAACCAATGGTGGAAACAATGGGGTAAATATTTAGGATTAAAAGATAATTTTTATGGGCTTGTTCTGCATTGTGCTTGGTCAACAAATGATGAGGATTACATTTTTCTAATATGGATGACAAAACTAATGCAGAAACAAGATGTAATAGTGACAAAAGACATCAACTCTCCAGACACATTTTTGCAAATTCCATTCAATCAAATATAATTTGTGAATGAAATCTTGATTTGCTTTTTAGCCAGTTATATCTCACAGAAACCAAGCAAATAATGAGGAAGGCTGTTACATAAGATTTAATTTTTAAAGTATTAAAATAAAAATGAATTATATTTTCTTTTGTCAATTCACATAGAACTTAATCTGTGCCTTTCTTTGGTTGTAATTATCACTTTTCACAATGTATCACAGGACTTTGTTTATGACTTGTCTTACCAGGAGCTAAAATTCCTTGTAAATATAATCTATGTCTTACTGAATATATTTCTCAAAAACCTGCCCAATTCAAGGCATATAATCGAACTAAATAAACACCAAGTAAAAACATAAATTAATAAATCAAGAGATTACTATTTGGTGAGATGGAAATCACAGGAAGCTTACAGAATAAATCGTTGCTTTTGGTAAATTCTTAATGACTATGGTAAGATATATTAGGATGAGTTATTTAAACATTTCCGTTTTTAGGAGAGCATTTTTAAAAAAGATTTTATTTATTTATTTAAGAGAGAGAGAGAGAGAGATCAAAAGTAGGTAGAGAGGCAGGCAGAGAGAAAGGGGGAAGCAGGATCCCTGCCAGGCAGAGAGCCCGATGCGGGGCTTGATTCCAGGACCCTGAGATCATGACCCGAGTCAAAGGCAGAGGCTTAACCCACTGAACTATCCAGGTGCCCCGGAGGGCATTTTTTTAAATCCAGAGAATATATAAACATAATCCCATGGTTATGTATCAGAGTTAAGATTTTAAAACATGAGAAATGGTCAATTACTTTGCTCTCACTTAAAGTATTGACCTGGTTTTTAGTGGGAAAAAATTACAATAAATAGTACAATTTAAAATTATTGCTTATTTTACTTTTTAGATTATGTATATAATTAGAAATAAGGAAAAGTAACTATATTAGGGAATATACTCAATAATTTTTATTGCTAGGAGTGTATAATCAGCAAAATCTGGAGACCCTTATGCATTGAACAAATGTAGATGTGATTTAGAAAGTGCTGTTGATGAACTTTGAGAAATCAGGGTGTGGTAGAACTGAATGATGTCAACAATAATATTTATAGAAAGTTGGGAAAGTGTTTTAGTTTTTTCTAAAAAGGGTAAAAAGAAGGACCATCTGCACCCCAATGTTCATAGAAGCAATGGTCACAGTGGCTAAACTGTGGAAAGAGCCAAGATGTACTTCAACAAACAAATGGATAAAGAAGATATGGTCCATATATACAATGGAGTATTATGCCTCCATCAGAAAGGATGAATACCCAACTTTTGCATCAACATGGACAGGACTAGAGGAGATTATGCTGAGTGAAATAAGTCAGGCAGAGAGAGTTAATCATCATATGGTTTCACTTACTTGTGAGCATAAGGAATAACATGGAGGACACTGGGAGAAGGAGAAGAGAAGTGAGTTAGGGGAAATTGGAGGGGGAGACAAACCATGAGAGACTGTGGACTCTGAGAAACAAACTGAGGGTTTTGGAGGGGAGGGAGGTGGGGGGTTGGGAGGGCCTGGTGGTGAGTATTATGGAGGGCATGTATTGCATGGAGCACTGGGTGTGGTGCATAAACAGTGAATTCTGGAACACTGAAAAATAAAAAACAAACAAATAAAATCTTTTAAAGATAAAAAAATAAAAAGCATTAATATGATTCATGGGCAATATTTTGGGGCCTATTTTTTAACAATTATTTCATTTCTAGATACTTAGAAAAGATAACGGTAATTATGGGGAACATCTTGTGTCCATTAAGAATAAGTCATGACAAATTAATATCATTTTCTTAGTGACAGGACTGTTAGACTGGAAGTTATAGAGAATGTAGTAGTATCCATGTATAAATTTTAATATATAACATAAATATACATAAATTCAACACTGTTTTAAATTATTTTTGTCAATAAGAATAATGTATCCTGGATAATAAGATGGAATATGTATTAAAATAAATTACAAATTTTACACAAAATGTTACTATTTCATGCATTCATGTCCACCTTAGGATCTTACCGGTCTCATATTTAACCTTATTCTCAAATTCAATTTCCTTTTAAAGGCTTTAATGAATATTTGTTAGGTATACTTCACAAATTTGCATATAACTAAAGCTGGAGAGAACAGAAAAAACTAAGGAGCAATTTTAGAGATATAAATCTATATACATTTTGTTTTGGAGGAACTGGGTGAATAAACAGTCCTATTAAGATCTAAGCATTTGAGTATGTACTAGCTTAGTCCATGTTAACTTTGTGGTGTGGTTTTCAAGGTATAGCAATACATATCTGAGTTGGTCAGACCAATGTACTGAAAGTATTGTGTTTGTTTTGGTAATAATAATTTAAGAAAGACATTGAACAAAACTACTATTCAGAAGAAAGTAAATTTTCAGAAAAACATGGCATCTAAGAAACAATGAAAGAAATGCTTAATTTAGATAGTAAGAATTCAAAGTTGATGTTAAATATTTGAATGGTTTATGCTTGTTTAAAGGGCAACCAGAAGCTGTGCATGGATGATACAGGGAGACAGATTTTGGCATAGTGTGAGAAAGGCTTTTTAATAACTTGATTGTTCCAAAATGAAATGAGTAGGTTTGTAAGACTGGGAAAACAGGTTTCTACACATCAGGGGACGTTAGAATCAATCACTTCTGAGGTCCTTCCTGGTTCTAATGCTCTTTGATTCACTAGTTAGTCAATAAGCAGTTTTGAAAAGCCTCCTAAATCACATTTTATAGTTACCCTTCTATAAATCCTAAATAGAAGGCAGGCCTAATCACAGAACCAAACACCCAACAAAACTGTGATGCATTCAACATTTCCCACTGGCAGTGGCTTCTATAAGCCCACTTTCAATCACCATATCTCTTGGCATTTTTGTCTAGATCCTTTATCCTGTTTTCCTTGGTCCATATCTTAACATTTTAAAAAAAATGTTTCTTTGAAAAATGGCAATACGGGCTGGGAGTAAATATGTCCTTTTAGATACCCAGCTTATTGGCCTGGGTGAGAAGGCTTGTTTTTAAGACCTTGTTGCCCACAACCATCTGGGGTTTACTGCTGGGCTGATTTTAGATTGAAACGGTATCATATTGACTCAGATACCTGAAAACCGACTAGATAACCTGATAAATGGTTCTATAATATTCCAGAGGTACACAGGCTGCCCTGTTCTCATTGAATATGAGATTTAATAAAATTTATTTATTTAATAAATAAATTTAATAAATAAATAAATTTATTTAATAAAATTTAGTAAAATAAAGTATCTATTTGGAGATACTATTTTATTAGAAAACATATTTGTTAAAGAAAGATAGGTTAAGAAAACAAACAAAAATGACAATTTTACATAAAATTAACATCCCCTAACAAATGACCCAAGTAACGATTTCTTAAGTGTGGTAACTGTTATAAATGAGTGATGAAGTGGTAGCTGGGAAAAAAAAATATTACCACTTTCTCAGTACTGTATATTTTGAATTCTAAAATTTAAAGATAGACAATTTGATATAATTACAATGTTTTGCCCAATAATTTTTCATTATAAAAAGGAAATAACACAAGCTATTTGTTTTTGACAAATTCAATTTTATTTGATAATTTTCAGTACCTTTTAGGTGCAAAAAAGTATTTATTCAACAAGTACTTATTGAGAACCTTCTATGTTTCAGGCACTATCTAGGTTCTTGGGATATATCAGTGAACAAAAAGGACAAAAGATTCTTGCCCTCATAAAGCTTTTATTTAGTGCAAGGAAACAGCTAATAAATAAAATATGTAAGTAAATTATTAATTAAAAAGTTATGTAAGCTATGGTGAAAAAACAAAGCAGGGAAGGAGTATATGAAATTCCAAAGTATGAGGGGTATTGCATTTTTAAAAAATGGTTAGGGAAGGTCTCAGTGAGAAGGTGATTCCCTTCAAAATTGTTAAAGAAATAAATCACAAAGCTCTGGGGGTGGGGTGGGGGCTATGGAAGACCAATCCAGGAAGAGAATTCAGCTGGTGAAAAGCTTTTAGAGGGGGTTGTGCTTGGCATGTTTAAGAAAAAGCAAAGAGATCAGATGAACCATTCATCAGAAAGATAACAAAATGGAAAGGCACAAATCATGTTCCACCCTATAGGCCAATGTAAGAATTTTGGCTCTTGCCTTGAATGAGATGAGGTGTCACTGGACAGCTCTGAATAAAAGCATAACAGATTCATTTAGAACGCTCTATTGAAAATAGACTGTGGCAGACTAAAGAAGCCGGGAGATCAGGTAGGAAGCCATTACAACAACCCAGGAGAGAGATCACGGTAATGTGGATTAGAGTAATAGCAGCAGAGATGGTGAGAAGTGGTATGTGTTCTTAAATAAGGAGCCAGTAGGATTTACTGATGTACCAGACATAGTGCGAGAGAGAAGTCAAGAATGACTTCAAGACCTTGGGACTCTGAAATTTAAAAGATGGATCTGCTCCTCATTGAAAAAAGAAAAGATGAAAGGTAGAGCAACAGTTGAGTGCTGGATATAATAAGTTGAAAATCTGCATATTAAAACTGTATATGATATGCAGGGAATATTAAGCAGATAAAGATTTTTGGCCACTTAGAGTGTTTAGTGGCTCTCACAACACATTCAACTTAAAAAGTGTGCTTGTTGGTATAGATAAACACAAAAACAAAACAGTAAAGCAATTCTAAGGCTCTAGACACAGCTTCTGATCCTCAAATACTATATTATCAAAATATATACAAAAGATTGCGGACGGTTCTAAAGAATGCGGCATTGAAAAATGAGATTTGAGTTATGTATTATTGTGTATATTATGTGAAACAATTTCGAAAAGCAGCTAGATTGACAAACTTAATTAGCTTCCCTAAGATAGAAAAGGAATTTGTCTAAATTTGCATATAATTATTTAATATGCAGTCTCAAATGGAGAAATGATAAGTAAGACTATTGCTGTTGCTAGAATTACGTAAATGTTTGTATCCTTTATGTGTTAACATGGTAAAGGAGTATATTGTTATTTTGAGCTGAAAAGCTGATAGAATCTTCTTTTGCCTCACAACTTGAGTGCAATATTCCACTTGACTGTAATTCGTAAGTTTCCTGTAGGCTAAATATTTTATATGTGGAGTTAAATACACAAAAGTATTAAATGGAATACATTTCTGACAGTGATATAATTTGAGGCAGAAACTTCCCATCACATTTACATACTGCTGAGTAAATGGGGGCACTCAAGATTAACATACCAGGTGAAAATCAACAGAAGCATTCTGCGGGCCTATCAGGGAAGGGAAGAGAAATGGGTGTGTGTGTGTGTGTGTGTGTGTGTGTGTGTTTTAAACAGGTAACAAACTGAAGCTCAGGGCTTAAAATAGATGTATTCATTGAATTTATATTGATTCCAACTTCTTTTTCTTTTTCTATGTTTTAGTTTATATTTTTTCCCCTGTTGGGGTTAGTTACAAATTATGTACTACATTAAGGGAAATTTGCTAGTAATTTCTCAGGATCATGATTGGACTTCATGACTAGTTTAGTGGGAAGTTTTGGATGCAAACTCTGTTTCATTTCCCTCTAGAGTCTAAACAACCGCAGCTTACATCTAATATGTTATCTTGGACTCTTCAAGAAATGTGGAAGAGAACACGGTTTGATAATTGCCAGAGATTAAAAGGCAAACTCTCCTAACACTTTGCACAAAATTTGTAACTAATTCCAACAAGGAAAAAGTAAGTGTAAATATAGAAAAAATAAGAATCCAGAAAGAACCTTCCTGGGCTCATCCAATGGGCACATTATGTTAAAATGGTTCAGGTATGAACTATGCAATCTGCTAACAATTACATTTGTTTTTGTGTGTGTGTATTTACTGTATACAAGCACACATCATTGATTTATATCACTATTGACAGAATCATTCATCATGCTTGTTTTTGTATGTTATCTAATATAACATTTTAAATTTAAAGATTAAGAATATTCAATAATGACTATCTGCTTTTGTGCCTTTAATCTTTTTTCCTTCTTTCTTTCCTATTTTGTTTTCTGTCTCCTTCTCAGGGCCTAGACAAGGATGAAGTGATTAAAGTATTTGGCTTGAGTATGAAATTTAAGGGAGCACCAAACTGAATAGTTAAGTAATATCTTAATGCAATATTAAAAAAATCAGAATTAATAAAAAGCCCATAATGAATAAAATATCAAAAATTTAAATAAAGACTGGATCTGCCAGTGACATTTGGAACCATGTCTATATGTAGTGATTATACAATTTTTTGGCCTCTCTCTTAAATTATGCATCTGAGGTGAGTACAAAACTTATTTGACCCTAACCTGGCCCTATTCTACATTTCCTGCCTTGCTTCTTGCCTTCTAGACAGAAAGCATAAAACAGTACATAAAACTGGTCATGTTACCAACCTTAATACATGAAATTATACATGTCAATCTCCTCTGGTCAAAGTAATAGATCTCAGTTAAATAAACATATACAATGTGACCAAGATCATTTAAATTAGCTTGAAAAGTGGGTGAGATCTATTTTATTTATAGGACAAATTATTTTACTGAGATCTCTTTAAGATAATAAGTAAGTTGTACCATCTAGAATCTAATAAAAAAGCAAAAATATCTCATCCCTTTAAGAACTCTCTATGAGGACTCGGGCTTGGAAATTTGGGAGGTTGAATTCATGAGCAAACTGAAACTGATTGCTATCAAAGAGGATCTTAATCATTTAAGCTGGAAAGAAAGCCTAAGAATCAAGCTTGAAATTGAGATATTTAATTCATTAAATATTTACAGAACTACTTCTACATATGTGAGTTGCTATTGGGACATAGGGATAAACTGACAAATCAGGTATGGCTACTGACCTCAAATGGTATGCAATCTAGAAGGACAGATAGACACAGACAATTATTATGCTCAGGAGAAATCATATGTGGGGATGGACAAATTATTAAGAGAGTTTAATGGAGAAGGAAAATATTTTAGGCAAGAGAATCAGGAAAAGCTTCTTGGTTATTGAGATTTTGAAAATGGATAGTTAATGGACAGAAAAGGAAGTCAGTGGGAGGAGCATTCTTTAAAAAAAAAGAAAGAAAGAAATGAGTAATACTTGGTACGTAAGAATATTGAGGCATTTAAGAGAAAGTCAGTAACTTAGTTTGGTAGAAATATGAAGCACATAAATGAAGCAGAAAAGAAGATACCTAATGTATATTTAGTACAGGTGTTCAGTAAACAACTTTTCAACAAAAATAATGAATAAACTAAGACTGAAGGGAAGGATAATGCCAAATTGTAGAGACTTCTGAAAGCTAGGATTAACAAACTGCACTGAAGACAGAGTAGAACACTTATAGGGTTTTGGGCACAGATGGGATTGCTATCAGAACTATGCAGAGGGAAGATTAATTGGTGGGAGGGGGCCAGCCCTGGTTCTAGAGTCTAGGAGGGTAATAATGATGACACAAATTGCCAAACCGGAAGTAGAAAAGGAAAGGATCGATGACTGGGAGAGACATTGGAGAGGCAGGATTGATAGTTAAAACAATTAACTGGCTCTTGGAAGAAGACAAAAAGCAATGAAAATGACTCTTCAATTTCTAGCCTGAATGGCAGAGAGGGTACTGGTGTTTTTAACAGCAATAAAAAACACAAAAAGATAAGCATCAACTCACATAGAAGGGTCATTAGTTCAGTGTTAGACATAAGGTGCACAGGATGCAGGTAGAGACGTGCAGCATGCAGATAAGAGTTGTCTTGTTTCCCAAAATTAAATGCTGCCACAAGGGGAGAGACAACATTTGCCATTTGATGTGCCCCTCACTTAACCTCTTCTTCCTGATTAATTGCGTATAAGGAACAAAGATAGCAAAGGTTTTGTTCCTTAGTATTGAAACATTCCAGAAAATCGTATATACATATAAAAAAGCCTGGTAGTATCAGTTAAGATGATACAAGATTTTAGATTACCTAGATGTACCTGAAGCTCTGGCTCTTTAAACGTCTGGTCGGAAGGTGATAAAATAAGGTAAGTGGCTTTCTTATATTAAACGGTAGCACAGGCCAATGGTTCTCAAACTTGAGTTGCATCAGAATCACCTGAGGAGCTGGTTAATATACAATATTGCAGCCCACCCCCATGAGTCTCTGAATAGGTGTTCTGGAGTGAGATATAAGAGTTTTCATTTCTCACAGGTTCCCAGGTAGTGTTGAAGCCGCCGGTCCAGTGCTCATATTTTGAGCTCAAGTGCTTTTACATAATGCCTAGAAGAGCCATTCTCACAAAATACTCTGTGAATAGCCATCAGGAACATCTGGACTGCTTGGTAAAATTTTAATTCTTGAGGTCCGACCCCTGACCCAGTGAATCTTAATATTTGGGTTTAGAATTGGGGAATAAGCATTTTGTGCAGCTACTCTAGGTAATTCTTAGTATCCTATAAAGTTTGAGAACGACTAAAATTGTGATGCTAATTTTAATTAGCTTCGGGGGGACATTAGAGTTTTAGTTCTATAATTGTGATAGAACAAGTGAGCAGGAGTGAAGAGATGTGGACTGTAGTTATAAATCTTGACACTAATTAGTTGTGTGGCCTGAGGTAAATTACTTAACCTTTTCAGGTCTAATTTTCTCATCTATAAGATAAAATGATTAAACTGAAGGTCTCCACATTCCTTCTCAGCTGTATGACTGTGATGAATTCTCGGAATAGGAGCAGGTAGTAGAGATACACATTTTCAGAGAGTTTAGGAAAATGAACACTTCTCAACTAGGCATGTCAGAATAGCATTTGTTTTGTTTTGTTGAACTATGCATTCCTCTTCTCCCATTCTAATCTGCCTCTCTTGCTACCTCCAATAGGTTGTTAAATTATTGGTCTCTCTGGCCATTGAGAGCCACTCTTGGTTGAGTCATTTTTGTGGGTTTGGATTGAGTCCTACCTCTCATGAATGCTGGGCTTTATCTGACTACCCAGCACAGCCTAATTTCTATCAGAATAAATGATGGAGATTATAGCAATTTGAGTTTGTTAGCCAAAATAGTGTCTCTTAAAAATGAATATTAAAGTGGAATTTGAATTTGTATGTTTCACCTAACACCTATTAGGACGGCTGCCATCAAAAAAAAAAAATCAGAATAAGTGATGCTAAGGATGTGAAGAAATTAGATCCTTGTGCATTATTGGTGGAAATGTAAAATGGTGCAACCAATATGGAAAACAATATGTATTCCTCAAATATTAAAAATAGAATTATCATATGATGTAGCAATTCCACTCCTGGGTATATTACTAAAATAACTGAGAAAAGGGACTCAAATATATCTGCACAACCATGTTCATCAGCCCCGTTATTCACAATAGCCAAAAGGCAGAGGAAGCCTAAGTACCTATCAACAAATAAATGGATGAACAAAATGTGGTATATACATACAATAAAATATTTAGCCTTAAAAGGGAAGAAAATGAGAACAGCATGCTAAGTGAAAGTCACAAAAAGACATTTTCTGTACAATTTCATTTCCATAAAGTTCCTAAAGTAGTCAAATTCATAAAGGTGGAAAGCAGAATGGTGGTTTCCAGCGATTTGGGGGAGGGAGGAATAGGAAGCTTTTATTTAATGGATATAGAATTTTAGTTTTGCAGGATGAAGAGAGTTCTGGAGGTGGATCATGGTGATGATGATTGTATAATAATGTGAATGTACTTAATGCCACTAAACCATACAAATAAAAATGTTTAAGATGGCAAATTTTGTATTACACATATTTATAATTTAAAATAAATAAATATATAACTTCAATAAAAATGTGTATTTTGAATGTCAAATATGGAAACCATTAATGCGATAGGGTCAGATCATATCATAAACCAATTCCTTAGGACATAAAATGAGAAATACTACCCTTAGTTAAGGAGTTTTAAAAACCTATTTTGTACTTTTTAATTCTTGTGTTTAATATTATATGTAATAGAAGAAATAAAGAGAAAACTGAAAAGGCAGGTTATTTTCTAGCAAACCTAAGTATGGTTTTATGTTCTATTTATTGCCCCCAAATACTATCAAGGCTTTGAAATTTTATTTATTTTATTATCTCCTAGACTGAGTTGGTGCCAAGTGGCAGAGCCCTAAAGGAATTTCCAAAACATACTGATTTAAAATAAGAAAAATAATAGTCTTGTGGATATTTAACAAGAAAGGAGCACTTTGTAATCAGAAGCTTCAGCATTCAAGATGACAATTAATCTGCGAAATGTTAAAGCAGGAGGATATGGTAGTAATCATGGCATTCAAGCTTTAGTAGCAGAAGTGAATTCAGCAGTTGAGAAGCAGAAAATCACAGTAGAACACTGAGCACATAAGTCAGAGGGCAGAGAAAGGGCCCTTTGAAGATATGAAAGGACAACCAGGGGCTGGAACTCACAGGAATGCAAATAAAACCTCTACAGGCTGCTAATTCTCCTACTGAGGGAAGGAGGGTTTGATGAGAAACTAAAAATTCAAAGTATGTGTGAAAGGTCTACAGCTTAATGTAATGCAAACAAGTACGTCAGCACAAAAGTCCAGTATCTTCGCTATAGAAAAACATCTCAAAAACTGGGAGCCCTCTCAGGCTCTGTTACTAGAGCACTAAGTATTATAAAATTCTTATTTATATTAATATTCTTAGGGATAAAAGGGAAGATAGCAAACAGTGGCCAGCTTGGAGGCATATTTACAAAATCATTTAGCTTTTCCCATTTTTCACAAAGTAAATGCTGTTCTCTAAAATTACTGTCTGGCAAAAGAAATGTTGTCTTTGAAGTGTACACTTGGGCATGTGGATTTATATTAGGACCTGACCAAGTTGTGTTCCCTTGCCAGCACATCTGGCAAAATGAGAGACTTTTCATTCATCATTTTGGCAAAACTGAAAATATAAAAGAGTAGTAGTATCATTTACTTTTGGGAATTTTAGGCAAGAAAGTGAGAAACTAGGACTCTCTTTTGTATTGAAAGTACATTTTCAGAACTACTTTGAGAGTGGTTATTAAATTTGTAAATGCATATGTTCCTTAACTCAGAATCGTACTTTTATGATTGTATTTACAAAAGAAAATAATAACAAATATATAAAAATAAATGTTCATCATAGCTACTTATAGGAGATAAATATTTGAAAAATTCAAAGTGCTCATCAAGGTTAACAATTTGATAAATTACGATAGTTCATAGACTATTTTGAAGGTATTACAATGATGTCTAAATATATATGCTGACTTGAAAGATGTTAATGACGGAAATTGGTAAAGACAAAGGCAGAAAACATTTCATTAAAAAAAGTCCAAATGGAGACCAAACAAAAAACTGTAGCATATATGTGCCCATTAAATAAAGAAAGTCATGAAGATGTGCACCCTGCTTTTTTTTTTTATTAAAATATATATTTTTTTAATTTATTTATTTGTCGGAGAGAGAGAGCAAGCACAGGCAGAGTGGCAGGCAGAGGCAGAGGCAGGCTCCCTGCCGAGCAAGGAGCCCGATGTGGGACTCGATTCCAGGACGCTGGGGTCATGACCTGAGCCGAAGGCGGCCGCTTAACCAACTGAGCCACCCAGGCGTCCCTGCTATCTTAATGGAGGTTAACTGAGGGTAAAACTGGATGGGTAGAGTGAGCTGATTTTAAAAGTATTGTGGGGGCGCCTGGGTGGCTCAGTGGGTTAAAGCCTCTGCCTTTGGCTCAGGTCATGATCCCAGAGTCCTGGGATCAAGTCCCACATCGGGCTCTCTGCTCCAAAGGGAGCCTGCTTCCTCCTCTCTCTCTGCCTGCCTCTCTGCCTGTGATCTCTGTCTGTCAAATAAATAAATAAATCTTAAAAAAAAAAAAAAAAGTATTGTGGAATTATACTTTTTTACATTTTTGCATTTTTCCCACAGAAATGTTTGAAATGTATGAGCATTTTCCAATTTGGGAAGTAATTGTCAAGAGTAAGAACAAAACCAAGGCAATGAGCCATTTACACTATTTGTTGGATAAAGAAGTTTGTGAACCTAATGGAACCACAAGGAAACAAAGATGCACCTACCTATAATTTTTCATCCTGGGGAACTACAAAGCTGGTATTCCTTTGTAGAAGGAATGCTTGAGGGACAGAATGTGTGTTAAACTAGGAGTGACAGCTGAGGCCTCTGTGGTTACCTGGGAAGCGCATACCTGTGGCTATTAAACAGTTTGAAATTAGGGTCCTAAGACTTGCTGAATATTAGCTCCAGAAGGATTCTCAGAATTCATCTATTTCATTTCCACAAGTTCCTTTTTTAAAAGGATTTTATTTATTTATTTGACAGACAGATCACAAGTAGGCAGAGAGAGAGAGAGAGAGAGGAGGAACAGGCTCCCCGCTGAGTAGAGAGCCTGATGAGGGGGCTTTTGGCACCTTCTTAGTTGTTTAGTTAAAACTATACAGTTAACATCCAGTGGCAGGTTCAGATGATATGCATCCCAGCAGGTGTCTCTGATCTACCCACACAAACTGCTCCTCTACCCCTTTTCACTGTACGAGAGCTCTGGGAGAGTTAATCTATGTGTCAGCTTGACTAGGTCATGGGATTTCCAGATACCTTGTTAAACATGATTGCTGGGTGTGCCCATGAGTGTGTTTCCAGAAGACATTAGCATTTGAATTAGTAGACTGAGTAAGGCAGATTGCCTTCCCCAAGGTAGGTTATCTAACCCAGGGAGCGTTGGAATAGAACAGAAAGGTAGAGGAAGTTTCTCTCCTTCTCTCTCTGCCTGACTGTTGAGCTAGGGCATCAGTCTGCTCCTTCTCTTAAACTGGAATTTATACCAGTAAAGCTCCTAGTTCTCAGGCCTTCAGAATCACACTAGAATTTAAATCATCAGCTTTCCTGAGTATCCCACTTATAAACAGCCATTGGTGGGACATGTTGGCTTCCATAATTGCATGAGCCAATTCCTTATACTAAATCTCATTGTTTATATAAACATACATCCACACATACACACACACAAATAAATGAATTTAATATATGAATATATAAATTGTTCTTTTTCTACAGAAAAACTTGACCAGTATAAGCACCTATATCTAACCATAACTGCTTTTTATTTCTTGCGTGCACTGTATTCTCACCTCCATGTTTTTGTTCAGGCTGTCTCCTTATCCCACTTACTCCTATATCTCTTTTACTTAATTAAGTCCTACTTACTCTAAGATTAACATTACTTCTTCTTGGAAGCCTCTGTGATCTGAACTAGCCTCATCCCTCAGGCTATGACAAATTCCCTTTCTCTGCTTTCTCTTGGGATCTTGTACATTTCTCTGTAGATCAGCTGCTATATTGCACTTTACTGCCCCACACTCACTAGACTAAACCATTTCTGTATCCTCTGTGCCCATTTATTCAACACCACTAAATAAATGTTTGCTGATTAAAGGAATGAGTGAATGAGTAGATGAATTAGAATTGAATGTAGCTAATTAAAAGAAGAATTGGAGCAGGTCTGGCTTTCATCATGGATTAAATCACTATATAAAAAAGCAGTTTTAAAATTACATGCTCTGTTAATGGCGGTTTAGTACTATCATCTTTATACACAAGAAATACCACTTTATTGTTTTCACTTTATTTTGCAGAGTCTATATCTATATCTATTTTTTCTGGGCATCTAGAAAAAAGTTTTTCAGCTTTCAGTTTGCTTTGTGTGTTGTAAGACTAACATTTTAACTCAAGCTAAAATGCTTATGACTGTTTAAAAAGGATATAGTTTTGGACTTCACCTTTACCCTTGAGAACATAGCTAATCAAGACTAATTTTTAACTCAAACATCTATGAAGCTTATTAGAAACAAAAATATGTTAATAAAAGGGTTGCCTGGGTAGCTCAGTTGGTTGGGCCTCCAATCTTGGTTTCTATTCAGTTTATGATCTCGGGGTCATGGGATTGAACTCCAAGTCAGTCTCCAGGCTCAGCAGAGTCTGCTCTATCCCTCCCCCTCCTTCTCTGCTCCTCCCACTGTTCCTGCTCTCTCTCTCTCTCTCTCTCTGTCAAATACATAAATAAATAGGATATTTAAGAAAATAATAAAAACAATCAATCCCAGGCATTAAAAATGCATTGCTAAGGCTTCTGGAAATGATCTCTATGTGTGTGTGTGTGTGTGTGTGTGTGAGATAAGATTTTACTTATTAATTTAGGTGGGGAGAGGTGCAGAGGGAGAGAGAGAATCCAAGCAGACTCCACACTGAGCATGGATCCCAACACAGGGCTTCATCCCTGGACCCTGAGGTCATGACCTGAGGCGAAACCAAGAGTTAGACTCTTAACTGACTGAGCCACTGGGGGTTTTGTTGTTGTTTATTGTCGCACTGACTTTCTTCTTTCACTATGGAATAATTGACATAGACTTAAAACCTTTGATTTTTGGGGAGCAGAAAATATGTCAATGGGATCTGAGCTCCCAGATGCCTGCTGAAGTGCTAAAGTAAATCATATCTTATTTGTTGATATCATTTGGCAAAGGGCAAATGTAGCAAATGCACAGCTACTTCTAAGCCCAGTGGTATGACAGTCTAGGACTTCTGGCATTTTCAAAGATCCAAAGTTGTTTAGTATTTTGTTTTGATTTCCCCCAAGTTGTGTTCAGTCTGATTATTCATTTCTGTAATGGGGCCTAACCATGATTTTAAGGTCATATACTTAATATATTATGAAGTCATTCACTGTAGCCCAAGTTAGGTTCTATCCTCTCTTTGCTCATAACTGTCACCTACTTTGGCATCTTTACCCAATGCCAAATGATGCTATAGAGTTCAAAGAGGAAGGGGAATGGAACAACTGGAAAAGAGAATATGACCAGTGTGGTTCATGGGTTTGAGATGCATAAGACCAGGAATTACTGTATGTAAACCCATAACAGTTGAAAATTGTTTTCTACTCACAGCCTCTTTTCTTTTATGTAATTTGGTTCCTGCTAGCTTCATTCTCATGACCGATGAGATCATTATCTGAGCTGATACCAAGAGTCAGATGCTTAACTGACTGAGCCACCCAGGTGCCCCCTGATGGGAGTAATCTTGAGTCACAGGGTTTTAAGAGACTGTCCTAAGCCCTGCCTATATCCTCGATCTGTTTTTTGTTTTGTTTTGAAACTTCCTTTAACCTTCTTTTGCTGAGTAGAACTTGCTCTTCTTCTGCAGATACTACATTACTTTTGGTCTTCTCAAATGATGATTACTTTTCTCTTCTACAACATTCATATCACCGGGGCTGGATCATGGGTAGGTATCCTTCTTGTCCCTTGAACCACTTCTAGAGCCTTGGCTTTGAAGCTCATGCTATCAGACTACATTCATTCCTACTGTAGGCATCTGCTGACTCTGTGTCACTCCATCATTGCTCAAGATTTTACCACTTGGCTCTCTGTCACTCTTTCAAATTCTAGTTCTGTGGTTATTCTTGGTGATTTGATTATTCACATAGACATCCTCTTCCAGTACTTGGCTTCTTCATCTCCAAAGATTATGTCTTTCCTCCTACCTTAGCCACCCATTCCCATGTCGTATCACTTCCAATACTAGCACTCTCTTCATCATCTCAATTTCAAATGTGTCATCTTGGAACAAACTTTGGATTATTTCCAATCCTGTCCTTCTGGTTCCTGGACTCCTATAGTTCTTTGGTCCCATCCAGACCAACAGTTCATTGTTTATGTCATCCTCTTTTTTTTTTTTTTTTTAAGATTTTACTTATTTGACAGAGAGATAGAGAGCACAAGTAGGCAGAGTGGCAGGCAGAAGGAAAAGGAGAAGCAGGCTCTCCACTGAGCAGGGAGCCTGATGTGGGCCTCCATCCCAGGACACTGGGATCATGACCTGAGCTGCAGGCAGCTGCTTAACTGACTGAGCCACCCAGGCCCCCACATGTCATCCTCTCAGCTGAGATTCCCTCACTCATAATAATAGTTTCTTTGGATATATTCTCAACTTCCTCACCCTATTGTTTTCTATCATGCTTATCTGATAAACATCAATTCTGGTGAAATCTCTTCTCTGTGAACTCCATGTTTATGTTACAAAAAAGCCCATAGTCATGCAGATTGGTTTTAATTTATAGCTATGATGACTACTTCAAAAGAGCCATTAGTCTTTTCTAGGAATACCATTATATTTCACTCATCTACTATTCCTCCCATTCTCCAGAACAACTATTCCTATCTTCTCTCTTTTCAATTCTCCAGAATCTTTTTCCTGTTACTTATATTTTGGTGATGGCCTTGGTTCCTATTTCTCTGAGTAAATATAATCAGTAAAAAATGATTTTCCATATACTTCCACTACCATATCTTCCAACTTATCTGCATGTATGTCCATATGTTCTACCTTCTCTCTTTTTGCTATGGATGGACTGTGCTCCTAAATCCAACCCCCCCACTTGTGCATTAGATCTCAAGAACAAATCTCCAGCAGTTCTCTTGTCTCTCTCTTCCACCATGAATTTCCCCCTCTTAACTGTATCATCTCATTAGTATAGAGACATTGTATATATCTTTTTTCATAAAAAATTTTCCCAAACCCCACATCCCACTCTAGAACCCTCCCCACTATTACTCAGCATTTCCTTTCAGCAAAGTACCTTTACAAAGTGCCCAGTCTAACAAAACAAATGAACAAAGAAAAAAAGAAAAACAACAACAAAAAGACTCCTCAATATAGAGAACAAATGGGTGGTTGCCAGAGGAAGGTGGGTAGAGGACAAGTGAAATAGATAAAGGGGATTAAGAGTACACTTCTGATGAGCATTGAGTAATGTATAAAGTTGTCAAATCATTATATTGTACACTTGAAACTAACAAAACACTGCATATTAATTATACTTGAATAGAAAAAAATTAAAATAAAAAAATAAAGTAAATAAAAAGTACCTAGCCTTGTAATTTCCACTGCTTCTCTACTCATTCTTTTTCTTTCCAATCTAACTCTAATTTCTTCTCCTTTCCCTCTACCAGATCTGCTTTTGTCAAGGTCATCAGTGACTGCTGGTTGCCAAATAAATCATTAATTCCCTGTCTTCACCATACTTGATCCATGAGCATCATTTGACAGAGTTGAGCATTTGAATTTCCTTGAAACACTTTTTCACTGGCTTCTAAACAAGCACTCTTGGTTTTATCCCTGCTTCCTTGGCTGATCCTTCCCTGACTCTGTTATACCTTTTTTGACTCTTGCTCCTCCAAATACTACATTGTCCCAGGATTAGTCTTTACATAGCTTTCTTTTCTAGATAGATAAACACACGTTTAGTGATATCATTGAGTCTTACGACTTTAAATACAGACTCAATGCTAGTATTCTCCAATCTCCAGCTAGAACTTTCTCCTAAACACTCAACTCATATATAGAAAGCAGCTTTCTTGGCATCTTTCTTGCATAATTAATAAACATTTCATATTAACTATCGTGCCAAAGGCAAATTCTCATTTGGCTTCTCAAATCTGCTCTTCCCATAATTTTCTCAACCTCAATAAAAGCCAACTTCATTCTTCCAACTACTTAGGCCAGAGACATTGGGCTCATTTCTAACTCCTTTTTTTCATATCCGACATTCAGTCTTCTACAAAATTTTGTCAGAGTGACTTTCAAAATATATTCAAATCCAATCACTGCTCACCACTTCCACCATAAGCACTCTGGTCCATCCACCATCATGTTTCACTTGAATTACAACAGTAGTCTCTCCTCACTCTTCTCCTTGCTTCTAGCCTTGACCTCTCCTATTTTTCACACAACACCGTAAGTGGAGCTTTAAAAAGTAAGTCAGCTCATGTCACCCGCCTGCTCAAAACCTCAGAATTATTAAAAAGTCAGGGTCATTTAAGTGGCTCCAAGATATTATATCAGTGATTCTCAACCTTTTACTGTGAATCAGAATCTCCTGAGTGGATTTAAGATATTCAAATGCTTTCCATTCCCCAATTAAGATACAATGAGTAAATGAAATTTAAAGGTACAAAATTCTAGTTATAAAATACATAAGTCATGGGGATGTAATGTACAGCATGGTGACATAGTGATTTATACTGTATTGCATATGTAGCAGTTGCTAAGAGAATAGATCTTGAAAGTTCTCATCACAAAAAGAAAATTTATAACAATAGTGACTGATGTTAACTAGACTTATTGTGATTTTGCAATATACACAAACATAGGATCATTATGTTGTATGCCTGAAACTAATATAATGTTATATGTCGATTATATCTCAATTTAAAAAAAAGTTACAATTGGAACTTTAGCGGAGCCCACACTTGAACATCTTTAGGCCACCATTCTAACTCCCACTGTGATCTTATTTCTTACCTCCCCTGCATAACCTATCCACTCCCCATGAACCCTTCTCCAGTCACATTGTTCTTGACATTCTCTATCATGCCAAGTTACTTTCTGCCTCAGGAATTTCACAGTAATTTTCCTGCCTGGAGCTCCTGTCCTCACTGTCTCCTCACCATCTTCATGGGTCATACCTGTCGTCTTTCAGGTCTCTACTCAAATGTCACTTTCTCAAGGATGCCTTCTGAGACCACTTTATATGTGATGGCAACAACCCTCTTCCTCCTCTGCTTTCTTTCATTCTTACCTTTCCAATTTTTTTTTTCAGAGCATATATTTATGGGCTTGTCTATTTTTTTCTCTCCAGTACAAAATAATCTCCATTTGGGTAGGGAATTTCCTGTTCTGTTTGATTCCTGATACCTAGAACAGTGCCTGGTAAATAGGTGCTCACTGAATATGTGTTGAATGAATACATAAAACAATAGCTTCACTCCACCCAGTTTTTTCATCCACAGATCAATAAAGAGGGTAGGCTTACCCCATCATTTCATAAGGTCTAGAATTTGTCTTTCTGCGTCAGTCCTCAAAAATCCTCGATACTGGCCCATTTGACATGACCGATCTTTTGTCTTGGTTTTTGTTTCAATACTCCAATTTTCTAGCTGGCACTAGAGCTGGGGCCTGAGCCCAGTGGCTTTGCTCCACACCTGGACCTTGTCAGTTTCCCTTTCCCCATACTGCTCTGGGACTTATGTGGCCTAATTAGCTTTGCAAATTGATGCTATCTTTCTGATTGAAAACTGTGGCTGCCAACACCATCCCTCATTTCCCTGTTGCCATAGTATCCATCGGATTTTTATATCCTCTTTGAGCTCTGTAGTCTGAAGTATTATGCATAGGGATCCTCTGGCTAGGATTTTAATCCTACCAATCCTAATTTTCTTTTCTTCCTGAGTAGTCTTCATTGCTGGGGTTTTAGAATAATTTGTTCTTCACCATCTGAGTTTAATAGGCTATCAGAAAATAAATATTGCCCTCTAAATAACCAGAGACTTCTCTATTTCAGTACTACGCACAGATCCTTCATTCCTAGTCAGATCTCTACCTATGATTTGCCAAAATATGAGTTTTTGCACGTTACTTTTCTGTTCAAACCCTTCTTAAGTTCTGTATCTTCCACAGAGTAAAAGCCCACTTAGAATGTTTTATACAGCTCTGTATTAGCATTTTCAGACTTTAGCATGCATATGAATCACCTGGGAATCTTCTTAGACCAAGATTTACATTGAGAAGGGCTTAGGTGGGGCCCAAGAGTCTGCATTTCTAACAAGCTCCCAAGATGCTGATGTTGCTAGTTCACAGGATTATGCTGTAGGTAACAAGGCCCTGTATGATATGCTTTCTTCCTTACTACCTGGCCCTCTACTTCTCGGATTTTGTTATTCTTCTGATATTACACCTTATTTCTGAGTTATACTAGCTTCCTTCACAGTCTTAGAACATCCAGGCATACTCCTACCTTAGGGACTTTGCATTGGCTGACCCTCTGTCTGAAAACACGTCACCCAGATATACAACTCTTTCTCTCGAATCTGCTTCCTGTCTTTTTTCCAGTGTCATTTTCTTAAGCCTTCCCCGGCCATCTGATCTAATAAGGCAGATCATCTCCCTCTTGTCCCCCTTCTTCCTCTCCTACTTTTTCTCTTTAACACTTATCACTATTGAAATACAACACATTTAATTTTTTTAATTGTCTGCTTCCTCCATTAGAATGTGAACTCTATGAAGGAATTTTGCTTTCATTTATGTTCACTCCGGTGACCAAAATACTGACTAATAGATAGCAGGTGCTCAATAAATGATTGTCGAATGAATGCACTAAGTATTTCACTTATATTTTCATATACATTTTTTATGCTTATGCAAAATGTCTTGGGAAAAGGAAGACAGAATCAAACTTGTTCTAATTTAACTAGGCTAGTCTGATACAGGTGAATGTCCCCTAAGAATAGCATATCAGAACTCATTTACTTAATCCTCATTTATACAGCTTTCTTTGGTATGAGCAGAATGATGTTAGAAGCGATAAAGTTCTACCTTCAAGTAAGAGAAACTTAATGAGACTAGTAGCACAATTAAGAACAAACATAACCTGAGACATTAATGGTATCTATTTAAAGTTGTAATTAGATTGCAAGGACTGTTTGCACAGTGATGCAGGTTTTCCTGGAAGGTAGTTACTATATATATGAACTCGTGTCAAAGACACTGTAGAAGATGTTTTGATCTTTTGTGGAAAATTGACCTAGAAGACCTCTAAAGTCTTTTCTGCCTGAACAAATTAGAAACCAACGACAGAGAAGAGGAAGCTGCTGTGTGAGACGTGCAAGACTAGTTACTAAAGCAAGAATCCACAACCACAATTCATGTATTACAGTTCTCAATCTTATAGACTCCCAGTGAGCTTTAGCAGGTGAAAAGGTTATTGGTTTTTGGTTGGTTGGTTTTGTGCTTTAAGAGAAGCTGGCCAAGACCTTGCAAACTGAACCAAAATACATTTCATTATTATTACCTATTTTTTGATCAAATCAATTTTCAGCTGTCTCTGATTTTGGTTGAAAGAATACATACAACAAGCAAATTTCACTTTGATATTTTCCATTATGAATTCATAAGAACATTCTTCACTGCCCCTCTAGTGAATCAGAAAACTAAATATGGTATAAATCTAGGTGACATGATTTTGCAGTTTTTTAAAACTCATAAGCCCTCTTTATCAGTAGATTATAAGAGTAGAAATTCTTCTCTACTTCTTTTATTAATTAACCTTTTCAAATATGTTACAATTTTAACTTAACCTTAGAAGATACTATATAATAAAGCTTTGTCATTACAAATTGCTCACTTTTACATTCTTTCAGATAATCTTAAGGATCTTTTTATGAAGTTATTATTTAATCATATTATTTATTGATACCTATATATATGACAAAAACATGTGAAGTAGGAATTCTTATCAACATGATAAAAATCCTGGGGTCCACAGATTTTAAGTAACTTGTTACATTTAAACATTTGAGCTTAAAAAATGAACCGTATTCGAACCCATGTTGAAATGTCTTTTGCAGGCTTTTAATTCTCACACTGTGACAATCTTAGGGAGGAGGAGACCGAGTTTTAGAGAAGCCAAGTAACTTGCCCAAAGTTGTACACATAAGAACTGGAAGAACCAGGAAACAGGGCTCTTTCTGTTCTTCATAATAAACTTTTTTTTTTAAATGTATGACACTTAATAACAGCATGAGAAACACTAGCCCAGGCCGAAAGATGATGGAATGGCTACATATTTAAAGAGAAAGAAATGGCAAAACCTACAAGAATTAACTAAATTTCTTAGCACACAATGCAAACTTATCAATAGCTTAGTCTAAAACACTTTTATTTCATAGAATCTCAAACTGAAATTTTCTCAGGGTAGGTACTATAATTTCTTTTTACATATCCACAAATGTCAAATTAAATTCTATATGGTTAAAAGACATAAAGGTAAGAAAAAAAGAAACAGAAAACGTAGGAAACCATATGTACATGCTTTGAAAAGGAGAGGTTTTCTTTTTTTTTTTTTCTTTTAAAGATTTCATTTATTTATTTGACAGACAGAGATCACAAGGAGGCAGAGAGGCAGACAGAGAGAGAGGGGGAAGCAGGCTCCCTGCCGAGCAGAGAGCCCGATGCGGGGCTCGATCCCAGGACTCCTGGATCATGACCTGAGCCGAAGGCAGAGGCTTTAACCCACTGAGCCACTCAGGTGCCCCGAAAAGGAGAGGTTTTCTTAAACAGTCCTGAAGACCTTGGAAGATACGTACGTATATCTTAACACATACATGACTATTTAAAAATCAAATATCAAATGTCACTTCTGTGTGACATTTGATATTCCAAACCCTTGTGATTTTTTTTTTTAAATTTTGGAAATGCTAGAATATAGGAAGTATACCTAGTTTATATTACTACAAACATTGTAAGGTATACGGGCCGTGCGCGTATATGTGTGTGAGTAAAAACATAAGAATGAAGCAAGACCTTATCTACATGTGTTGACATGACTGGCTACCTCTGAAATTTACAAGAGTCTCTTAAGGTCTCACTATTTTGGCTCTGTGTACTCTTACCAATCCCTATACGTCAGGTATAGTGACCTTCTTGAAAGTAATAATGAATCACCATATTCCCTTATTTTAGTAGCTTTTCTTTTTTGCCATTAAAATAGAATCCAGATTCCTAATTAAGGGCAAGAAGGTCCTTCATGATCTATCCCCTGCCTCCTAACCTCCTTCCTTGTTCTCTCATTGGACATGTTCCAGTTCATGTTGATTTTCAGCTGGTTTCTTGAATGTAACTCCACACTTCTGCTAAGGTTGTGCTTGGTTTGGATGCCCTGTCACCCTCTCTTCTACATAAACAGCTCCTGATCAGGCAGGTCATCACTAATATTTTATCTCCTCAGGGAACCATACTTGATCACTGTTCTGAAAGTAGATGTTCTCTTTAATTTCTGTAAAAGAACCCAAAGTTTGTTTCCATAGCACTTATCATGATTTAAATCATTTTATTTGATCACATATTTTAGTTTTCTTTTCTTGCCAGACTTTACATTTCACAGATCCAGTGATCATTTCTCTGTGGTGGAGTAATCTATAGTTTCTCGATCAGTGCCTGGTATATAATTGGCACTTAGCAAATATTGTATGAAAAAATGAATAAATAAGTGATGAGTGAGTGAATATGTATCTTTTAAAATATTTTTTGAGAATCTGTATGTTTTCTTGGAGAAAAAAAGTGAATTTTCCCTGGGGCGCCTGGGTGGCTCAGTGGGTTAAACCTCTGCCTTCGGCTTAGGTCATGGTCTCAGGGTCCTGGGATCGAGCCCTACATCGGGCTCTCTGCTCAGCGGGGAGCCTGCTTCCCCTTCTCTCTCTGCCTGCCTCTCTGCCTACTTGTGATCTCTGTCTGTCAAATAAAATCTTAAAAAAAAAAGCGAATTTTCTCTGGAATGATATGCTATAGAAAGAGGTTGTAAAGTATGGAGAGCTTTGGCTTCTAAAATAGAATAAAAATATAAATTGTGACTATATTTATCCCCAAGAAAATAAAATTCTTCTTAACAATTAACAATATGAAGGAAAGTAACTCTTCCCAAAATGACTTAGTATTCTTATTCTGAGGCTTAAGTTCATTCACATCCCATGAGTACCTAGTAAAGGCTAAAATATCTACCCTCCCATCACTCCAGACAACATATAGGTCCACTCACTCACCCACTCTCACCCCCCCCATCCTCCTAGTAATTGTTGAACTTCTAGAAGCCAGTGGATTTTAAGATCAATACTTGGGTCCTGGGAAACTGGGGTTAATGCAATAAGGGTGATGGAGTTAGAGGCCATTGCTAACATTTCAAGGAATTCATATCCTACTGCATCATTAGGACTTAGAAGAAGGTTCATATCAGCATCCTCAGTTTTCAAAATAATGATGCCAACTAGGCTGACTCTAGGGAACCATAACATCAGTAGCAGATGAAGGACATCATATGAAAAGGCACAGAATAATGCTAGAACCTGTGTCAGAATATTTTTTATAGCCATCAAAACATTCTCCAACGTAGTATTAATAAGTTTGCCTTTTGAACAAGGAACTCAGACACGGGATCCAAATTATTCTGTTGTGGAAGGTTACAGAGAAAAAGTGTATACCACCTTTGTTGCTATAATTGACATTCATGCATGCATTCATTCATTCATCCTACAATTATTTATTGAATGTCAGCCATTGTAATTTTCGCTGTGCTAGCCACTGGGATAATTTTAAACAAAAAATCATTCATTTCTCTCATGCAGATTGATGGGACTTGAGGAAGAAAGAATTACTTCTGTAGAGGTGTTTATAAACCACAGCCCAGAATAAAAACTAGCTTCATGTTTTACACAAAAGACTGCTTCATAAGCTTTTTTTCCCCCCTGATAAAATAACTTCTAAATGATGGTTATTTAAAATAAGCTAGAAATAAAGATTTTCACTTTTGGAATAGAAATAGACATTTGCAGGAACCTTATTTGTTGACAAGATTAACTTTTATCCACCACATAATCATAAGTAAAGATAAAGTTTTCATCTAAAAGTAAATGCAGTATAGAAAATACCCCAAAGTCATTTGAAAGAATTGGATAACCCTAATGATATTTGGAATGGGATTCATAAAAACCTTTTAAGTCTTCATGTGCATAAGTCCCTGACCCATTCTGAACAAAATACTAGTTTATGTTTTCTAGCTTTGGAATTCTATCGGAGACAGATCCATTAGACACAGCACAGAAGGCTTTGAATTCCCTCTGCTTAAGCACTCCGCCAACTCAAAATCTCCTTTAAATCAATACGAGGTATAATTTAATTGCAGTATCTGTGTCAAAGTTAAAATTTTAGAAAAGAAATAAACCAAACTCCATGTAGCAATTCGAATATAGGAGACAAAATAGCAGACTAAACTATTATAGCAGAGCAATGACCAGTACCTTTTGAATGCCTGCTTGGGATTCCAGAACATTGTTCTCTGATCCATTGCTTCTGTTGATCATCCGCCACATTTGGGAATACATGCTGTCCCTTTCAAAAGGATTCATTCCCTTCATGCGGACATGTTCATATACTGCAGAGTCCAGTACTGTGCCATAAGGGATGTCTGTTTGCTTGGAGAGGTCCTGGAGAGATCTTCATGATTAGGAGAGAAGAGAGACACAAGAAAGAGTGTTGAATATTTTCAACTGGAAATAAAGTTATAGGAAACAGAATAATATATGTAAATACAGATGTCAAACTGCTTTCCTATTTTGTGGTGTCTTAATATTAAAATGTAATATGTAAGGAGAATTGCTGTTAGGGTGTATAATGCATGAATCATGAGAAGATGAAATCATTACTGAAAGAAAAATGAAAATGAAAAAAAAAAAAGAAAAATGGTAAGGCAATGCTCTTGTGTGTGTGTGTGTGTGTGTGTGTGTGTGCCTTCACTGTGAAAAAACAAAAACAAAAACAAAAACAAAAACTAGATCTAGCAATTCCATCAAGGCAAAAACAAATTAAATTAGATTGCTGGATAACCACATAATCATTTACTTAAAAAACAACTACATGTTATGAGCCTTACGCTTATGTTCTTTTAGGTAGCGATGTTTAAATATTTTTAAAAATAATTACATTGTGCATGAACAACACATTTTGAGGTAAAGTGTATATTTAAAAATTAGTATTTATGATAGTCACTATTTAACAAGAGGCTACCATATACATGCCAGCAACTGATATACATTATTCTCACAGCAGTGCCCCATTTCTCAGAAGTATTTCACCCATTTTATCAATGAGAAAACTCAGGTTGAGAGTATAAGCATTTGCTCAGTGTGGCACAGTCAGTGAGGGATGAGATAAGATTCAAATGTAGGCTTCAAAAGCTATAGTATTTTTACTGCAAGATACTGCCTCTTATTTGCTTTAAGTTTGTGTGTGTGCATATGCATGTGTGTGTCTGTGGGTGTGAAAGAGAGAGGGAGAGAGAGACAGACTTCTATTTGCATTCAAACAGAATTCATATTTCCAGAAAGATGAATATATTTTCAGCTCTCTCTTATACATAATAGTGGTCAGGATTTTCACATCCATCTTTGAGTTATATAGATGGTATCTACTTGTCCTAGGTTATTCATCTTAAATTGGTGGTCAATTTCCTTACATTTAAGTTTCTGAGCCGCTCTGTATTTTCTAACTTGGAGAACCAATTACGGCTGCACTGAAACTCATTTGAGTTTGTGTAGCTGCTTAACTCTAATGACTGAGGTTTAAGAACAAATATGTGTCTTTGGCATACCGTACAAAATTAGACACTGGCATATTCAAGCTCACTAACCTCTGAGAATGGCAGCAGATGCTTTGAAGCACTGTACCATATTTTGAACAAGAATATTCAGAGCCCTCCACAGTCATGGGTCATGAAACTCATGTTATGTATACTTCTGACCTTTTGTTCTGTTTCTAGATGGAGTTTGCTAATGATTTCCTGGGGCCTTTGCAAACAACACTAGCATTGGGCAAGGGTATTGGGAATACTCTTGCAGGTCACCAGTTACCACCATGTGCAAAACTGTATTGCAAACAATAAATTATGGGCTGTGTTTGCTAGAGGAGTATTCATGCCATTTTCTAATAGTAACTTTCAGCAAAATTTAATCTACATTTTATTGAGTTTAAAATTTAGATTTTAAAACTCAATAAAATGATACTCGATGTGTATCATTTACTCTATGGAAACTACCATGATAATTCCTTTTTGTTCTGTACTTCTGCTTAAAGTCATGTGTTGAAAAATGACTATTTCCATGAGAGACTGTGGACTCTGAGAAACAAACTGAGGGTTTTGGAGGGGAGGAGGGTCGGGGGGGGTGGCTGAGCCCAATGGTGGGTATTAAGGAGGGCACGTGTTGCATGGAGCACTGGGTGAGGTGCATAAACAATGAATATGGATTACTGAAAAAAATTAAATTAAATTAAATTTTAAAAAATGACTATTTCCAAGGAAAAATTTGCTGGAATATTCTACAACTATTAAACTAATTCTACCATTTGTAAAAAGATAAAATGACAGTATGAAGAATAATTGAGGGCAAAAGCAGGAATAAAATCAAGCTATACATAGCTAGGGTACAATCTCATAGGAGAGTAAAAGGGCACTTGGTCCTGGGATATCCCACAATTATCTTGTTAACAGTATAGCAATAAGACTTTTGTTCCCAAAGATCATTTACTTCTCATCCACTGCTGTTTCCCGTGGTAGGAGTGAAACTATTAAAAACATTAACATTTTAACGTATTTCCCACTGTTTAGTGGAGGACGATCTAAAGTGGTAACACAGGAAAAAGAAATGAAAAATTATCAATAAAGGTTATAATAGCAGTAGCAAATAGCAATTTGTTCAATACCTATTAATACAAGGGCCTAGGCTAGGTAGTTGTATGGAGCTTGCACCTTCTAAAACCAGAAGGTCCCATGGCTGGAGAAGGCCATGTCACATTTCATCAGAGACCCTCCCAGGATGGGATTGGCCACTAGCTGTTTAGAACATTCGTCAATCAACCTGAATTATAATGCTCAGAAACGTTCAATTTGGTGGTGGTGAGATCATAACCTAGGGGTAAAATTTTTGTATGCCCACACCTCTAAATATATAATTTGTTTGCCCAAATAGTCATACCAGTAAAATACCGTTAAATAAATTAACACTTCCTCTTAACTTTTCATGAAAAGAAAATTGAAATCAAATGTTAGAATCATTAATAGAATCATTTTCTGTGGCATAACATCACCTTCAATATCAGCTTTACAACTTGAATATAGAATTATCATACAAACAGTTTTGTTGGTGAAACTGATTTGTACATAGTAAAAATTTTAAAGGAATTTCTGAATATGCTGCCTATGTGAAATTCCTGATGTCAGAAAAAAAAGGCATTTTATGTTCAACATACCTCAAATTTAGAATAGCAGAGCATTTGTAACTTAGAACAAAGACATGTTCCCTCCAGCTTCATTTCTGATATCAAGTTCAGCTTATAAATTTGCCTTGAGATATGCTTGCAATAAAAATTACAGCTTGCCTGATTCAGCATCGTTCCATTATAATACACTGAGACAGTACCAAAAGTGACAAAAATAAAATGAAGCAAAATGAAGTGAGCACAAACAGCTTATTACAGAAAGTGAAGGCTGTTTTAGGAGCCCAACACAGAAAGACAGTGACCATTTTATGTGGTCACTCTGTTATTTTTTGACACTAGTAAGATTTTATTTATTTATTTATTTTTTTAAATTTATTTATTTGTCAGAGAGAGAGGGAAAGAGAGGGCGAGCGAGCACAGGCAGACAGAATGGCAGGCAGAGGCAGAGGGAGAAGCAGGCTCCCTGCCGAGCAAGGAGCCTGATGTGGGACTTGATCCCAGGACACTGGGATCATGACCTGAGCCGAAGGCAGCCGCTTAACCAACTGAGCCACCCAGGCGTCCCGACACTAGTAAGATTTTAGAGTAATATCAGCAGAAAAGTAATGGCCTATAGTATGAACTCTTAAAAGAAATCTAGCAAATTGTTCTACAAGTGGTATTCCTCAAAAAAATTGTATCTTAAGTTCAACATCTGAGTATTATTTAGATATGCCAAATCATTGTGTTTTTTTGTTTGTTTTGCCAAATCAGTTTTAAATGCAAAATAATTCCAAAATAATTAATAAGTACCTAATATATAAGTTAATTTACCATGGTAAATGTTGTCATTTCTTTTTTAACAATTGCCAATGCATACCCAGGTCACAGAGGAAATGGGAAAAGGTCACAGAGGAAATGGGAAAATCTAGAGCATTCTAGAAAAGAGTTAACTTGGAATATACTCATACTGATATATTCCATTTCTTCACTTAATCTCACACAACTCACATTTGCCACATAAAACTCAGCAAACAATTACTCTGCAGATCTGTTCTACCTGAATCCCCCTCTCCCAACCCCACACCCTCATTTACTCACATAGAGTTAAAAAAAAAGTGTCTATAGCAATAAGTGGTGAATAATAAAAGAAAGCAAATGGTTTGCTACTTTAAGCCTTGTTCTCCCTCATCTTTTCAAAATTCTACTTTTATTTTTCCTGGTGTCCTGTACTACTAGCAACCCATGGGTACTAAAGACTACTGAGAGATGATAGGTAAATGATATTTACTTATTTGCATGAACATTATATGTACTTAGAAATTGTAATTTAGGGCACTTCTGTAAAGTCAATTTCAGGAATTTGGGTGGATCTAGGCCGACTGCAAACTCTTTCCATGAGAAAAATAAACACTTAAAACCCTTCAAGCATAGAAAATTAATTTTGATACATGTGATACTCTGATATTAGGTATTAGTGATAGCAGTAGCTTTGACATTGGGTAAGTTAGATTCTAAAGTCGAGCAGATAGATTATTTGTGGGCTGTGTGATGTTAACCCCCATTAACCTGAATTTCCTCAACTATAAATGGAGAGAATAAGAGTGTGTAAGGGTGAGTATAAGAGGACATGTCACATTGGTATTCAAGTAACTTATCCATTGTTTTATTTTCACTTTATTTTAGTTTTTCTAAAAAGATTTATTTATTTTAGTGAGAGAGGGAGAGAGAGAGAGCATGAGTGGGCAGAGGAAGAGGGAGAGAATCCTCAAGTAGACTCCCTGCTTAGCCTGGAACCTGACCTGGTGCTTGATCTCATGACCCTGAGATCACGACCTGAGCAAAAACCAAGCATCAGATGCTTAACCAACTGCACTCCTCTATTGTCTTATATGGAGATTATTATTACAATGATCCATTCCTGAATAATGCCCTATTTAATAATTCCTAATGGATATTTGGTATGTGGCAGGGTGATCCCTTTATATTGTTGAAGAAGAGATTCATGAATGATACTGAATGGTCATAACTTTGAATGTGTTGCTATTTACTTACGTTTCTAAAATTGTCAACTAATTAAAAATCTAATGCCTTTTCCCTCTGTAGTGAACTTTCACTCATATTTTTACCTATTTTCCTTTAACAAGAGAATAGATCTTACCCATATAAATTTTAAAATAAGACATATAAGTCTTTCTTTTCCATCTTCATTTCCTTTCTTCTTTTTAAACATTTGAGTTTGGCTTTGTGTAATGCTCACCAACACACGGTTGTCAGCTTTAACTCTGGGGAATTGTAAGTCTAGTCCCATTTTTAACGGAATGGAACAAAGCAACTTAAGTTATCACATCGGAAGGGATTTTTCTTCAGGGTGAAAAGAAATGGAACGTGGTTGATAGGAAAGGTGTTAGATCCTTCAGGCCAAGGTGCTGACAGTAGAAGAGAGACTAGCAAACGGGGATGTATTAAAAATGTCTTCCAACTCAGTTCAGGTTTTTTTTTTTTTTCTTTCTCCCACAGTTTCTTCCTCTGGATGCTGATTTCAGCATCTACCAAAGGAAAAGATACTGTTATAGCTCTAAGAGCCCTTCAGTAACCACGTTAAAAATTCTGCCTGGTTCCCACTGCTGTTCAATGGTTGTGGCCGAGAGCTTGGTGAGTTCAGAGGCAAGTTTTTCAGAAAAAAAAAAAAAGAAAGGAAGAAAGAAAGAAAGAAAGATAGAAAAAGAAAAAGTGTTCCAAAATTTAAAACCTAAAAAAACAACTGATATGCCAAATAAAGTTCCACTAGACTGATATTTAGTGTTGTTGAGACCTAAGAAGAAGAAATAAGCATTGAAAAATGGACTGCAATGGTCAGGTAAGGCAGGCCTACCTCTGAGAGGTACAGCCAACAGCCAGCACTGGGCAACCTCTTAGTTTCTACAAACTTGGACTTTGAAGATGGAAAGATTTGAGTTTCAATCCTTGGACAAGTTATTTAATTTTCTCTAAATTGCAGTCCACTTCCCTATTAAATAGGGAAAATAATAATTTTGTAATAAGGTATGTGGAGGTTTGATGTAGATATGGATATAAGACACCTTAATACTTAACACTCTATAAGGGCTCCATTACTGGTAGTTGCAGTTATTAATTTTATTATTTATTACTATTATCACTATTACTCTTATTATTACTGTTATGGTTTGTTATAATTTTTGGAATTACTATTTCCTTATTTTTACCACCAATTAAATTCATTTCAGATTCCTCACCATGGCCTTTCTAAGTCCCCTACCCCAACTAATCTCTTATCAACTTCTGCGTATTTTACTTCCCAAATCTTACAAATCTGTCACAACCTTTGTCCTCCTCATTGCTAATACTCTCAGCATTTCTATCTAGAGAATCTTCCTTTCTTGTTTTTAAATGATTTTATTTATTTATTTATTTTAGAGAGACACAGAGAGTGAGTGCAAGCAGGAGAAGGGGCAGAAGGAGAGGGAGAGAGGATCCCAAGCAGGTTCTATGCTAAGCCTGGAGTTGGATGAGGGGTTCAATCCCAGGACCTTGAAGTCATGATCTGAGAGGAAATCAAGAGTCAGACATTAACTGACTGAGCCATCCAGGAGCCCCTGGTGAATTATTTCTAAACCTTTTCCCTATCTCTATTCTCTCCCATCTCTAATCCACCCCCCACAATACAGCTGAAGTGTTCTTTCTGATATATAAGTCTGATCCTATCCCAGTTTTATTTAAATACTTCCTATATGCCCCATTGCCCCCCAAATCTTCCAACTCCATAGCATTCAATACCTGCAAAAATGTGTCTTAAAATTGTTTTCCGTTCTCAGAAACAAACTTGTGCCTCATTCATACTCCCATTATAGGACAAACAATCCATATAATCTTTCCTTGCTTGGTAAGCATTTGCTGTGCACAAGATGTCTCCTTGTCTACCTGGTGAATTCTTTCCCTTCAAGTCAAGGTCAAACTCAGCTGCCTCTTTGTGCTCTTCTAACACTTAGAATATGTTCACATTTTAGCATTTTGTTATGAAATTTTACTTCTTTGTTTAACTCACTAGTAAACATTCCGTTGATACCCGTATTTTTTCTTTAAGTTCATCTTTGAAACTCAGAACCTAGCCCAGGGTCTGGAAAATAGCAGTCAATGAAGCTCACATATTTTGGCTATGCTTTTTTACTAGAAACATGCTTTCATCTTGGAAAGCCAGCATTCCCATTAAGCTAGCATTGCATAAAAATGGGATTTTTAATATACATTACCAGCCATTCTGTAGATGACTAATCATGGCCAGCAGTATTTTGCACTTAAAAACAACAACTAATTTTTAAGGGAGACTTGGAAATTTCCTCTGTAATAAAATCAGCTGCAAAAGCTCTATCAGACCACCAGTGAATTACTTAACAAGACATTTTGTCATGTAGGTAAAATAAATAAATTCAGAGGCAAGACAAATAAAAAGAAAACCCAAACAAATAGAACTGAAATAAAGTAGTTGGAAAAGCTAAAGTTATAGTCCATACTTCTGGGTCACATAGGATCTGGTACAGAGTGGACTGTGTGTTCCTGAAAGAGATACTTACCTAAGCATTGTGGAAAGGGAACTAATAAGTAGTGGTTCTTTTGATGAGTGATTTCTGACTAAAATTTCAGAAGCAAGCTGAAATGGTGACGCAAATTTCTCTACTAAGTCTGCTAACTGAAATGATTAAAAATGTAAAAGAACTCATGATTATAGCAGCTAAGGTAGAGATAAGCACTAGAACAGGGAGAGAATAGTAACCTTTGGTAATACTGAGTATTATTACCAAAAACTATTTTTTTTTTCTCTCCAGGGTTTAGTTTTTACATAAAGAGGAAGGAGAGTGTGTATGCTCTGTTTATAAAAGAATGGACTAACACCGCAGAAAGGTTTCCCATCTTCCAATTTGCAGCCTACCTAAAGGCCACTAGTCCTCTGAGAAACCACATTTCTGCATTTTATTAGCTCCTTCTCTTCAGTGATGTTTTACAAACCCTCTCAGACACAGGTTTATACAGAAAATATAATTAAATATAAGGGGACCAAGGGTCAAGGATGAGGCAAACAAGACTCTAATTGTCAGAAGACAATTCGGATTGCCAATGGCTCAGTCCCTACTGAAGACTCAGTAAGAGCTACTTTAAGTGCATGAGGGGTGCCTCTACTTACTGAAAACAGGCTCAGGGAAGAGGTTAACATTCTTTAGCCCAATAATGTTAACTTCCTTCTTTTATAAAGATTAAGATCAAAGTCATGTTTGTGGAAGAAATATGGTTTTCTCATTAAAGATTAGATTGTATAGCTTAAAAGTATAATTTGTGGGGCAGGGTAATTCACAAAGAACTCAGCCACGGCAATCCTTGGTGGAGTAGTAAAGTGATTTTGTCTTTCTTCCTCTCAAAGTGTCAGAGTTTCTTCCTTCTCAAGATAGCAGAAGCTGAGATTCTGAGACCAACAAATCTGAATGATACCAGAGAAGGCAGAGGGCTAGGATTTTTAACTTGTGGACACAAAGAGAGTTTCCCAAGAGAAGCCCCATGGATGGAGAGGGTGCTTCATGAAAGGGGCTATATGAGGACCAAGAGCAGTGAGGATTTACAGAGGAGGGTCAGAGGATAAGAGTGGCTCCACGTGAGACACTCAAGTAGGCCCTGAATGGTGCAGTCTTTTCCTATTTCTCTGTTCTGTCTCCTCCACACTCTGTCCTACACACCTCACCTGCCCTCAAACCTGCCCTTATAGGCCTCAACAGAGTAAATTAGATAAAAGACAGCTTCAGGCCTTTGTGCTGTGAACTTCTTTAGAATATTTATTTAATCTTTACTTTTAAGAACTTATTTAATTATTTACTTAGGTGTTGAGTTGTGTAAGTTTTTTATATATTTTGGCTATTAACCCCTTATCAGATAGATCCTTTGCAAGTTTCTTCTTCCATTCTGTAGGTTGTCTTTGTTTTGTTGGCAGTTTCCTTTGCTGTGAGAAACCTTTTTCTTTTGGTATAGTCCCAACGGGTTAATTTTGCTTTTGTTTTCTGTGCCTGAGAAGACATCTAGAAAAATGTTTCTATGGCTTATGTTTCAAGTATGCTTGGTCTAGAAAAAGTGTAGTAGTACTCATGAAGAGGACACTTCTCCCTTCTGAATGCTGTCCCTACATGGTGGATCACTGGGCACCAAGATGACTCTCAAGGACTTCCTGAGAGATTTAGAAATATTTCCTGCACCTTCTCCCTCAGAGTAGTAGTTAGGGGCATCCCGGTCTGCCATGCACTGTAGATAAGATGGTCACAGGTCATATTGAAAATTCATATATATAGATGAGATGATAAAACTGGATATCACAAGCTACTTATCTTCCTGTACTTGGAGAGACTTGTATTCCTGTGCATGTTTAAAAGTTGATTTGGCTTGCAGATATGACAGTTTATCTTAGAGACCACGAAGGAGGATGGAAACACTCATCTTTTTTTTATTGCTGTTAGACATAATAAAACTGATTCTTAAATTTTCTCAAAAATGACAATGCTATACAGATGTGAGAAAATATGGAAAATCTGGTTGATTTCTCTGACTTGTTAACCCACATTATAAGCTAGGAACTAATTTTGTCACATCATGAGCCCTAAATCCCGGTATGTGAAAGACACTGTATTTTTCTACCTGCTGACAGAATTGTCATTTATGAACCTGCTCTCTAATTTTAAATAGTTTATTAGTTACCTAAAGTAGCCTTTCATCATATATATATATATATAGATAATAATTCATATCAAAAGGCCCCAGTATTCTATGAATCTCATACAAAAGGCCCCAGTATTCTATGAATTTAATTAGCCTGCAATTATCTGTGTAAGGAAGATAGTATGTACAGTTTCTTCCTGAGATACCATGAAAAAGATGCAATATTTATTTACCCCAGGACACTATGAACAGATATGGAATTATCCTAAATTTGTATGGTCAGCATTTCATAATGCCACTATCGACTATAAGCTGATTATAAAATTTTTGTTAAGATGATATCCTCAAATATTTCAACAGACTTCAATAGAATAATACATTTTTATGTTTTTACATCACTGAAAATACAGGAAGGACCTGACTAATTCCCATGAATTTCCCCGAGGATCAAAAAAATTTCTAAATGGTGTTAAGAGAGAACCCTAATAAAATCATAACATCAGAGAGTTTGGAGGAGTTCCTGGAGGTATCACATAATTCGATGATATGTCTTAAGGTATAAAAGCCAATCTCCAAAATGGACTTTATTCTTCTTCCTTAGGCACTTTACTGACTTAAGAAACTTAACACCAGGAAGTTCTCATTCATGCCTAACCTAAAACTTGCCTATATCACATAGCCTCTCATTTTCTTCTCAGTGAAAATGGACAATAGCTACTCATCACCTCCAGTACAATATTTCTTTATGTAATAAAACACTTTTTCATTTTCATCTTTTAACCTTTTCCTTATTGAGTTAAGCACTAAATTCCTGTGGTTCTTACCCACAGGATCTATTACTCATTTTTTTTTTTACATGGTTATTAGCTAAGGCATCTTTTCCTTTTCTATGGTAATTTTTGCATATTTTATGGACCTCATAAATAGGTCATGATAGTGCTTAAAAATTCCTAACAACTTTTACACTGCTAGGTGACTTTGGCCATTTTGTTCATAAACACCAACATTTCATTTCTATTTGTAATTGACAGATGATTCATTCTGAAAGTGTCTTCACCTCCAGTTTTAAATTTTCATAAATACACACACATACACACACATAAACAGACACACTGTTTTTTTCCATCTCTGAGTGAATTATTACATATTTGTCCCTATTAAGCTTCGTCTCAGTTATAATCACCTTGTTTAATTTGCCAAAGTCTTTATGAATTCTTGCAGTGTGCTTCTAGTCAATAACCACCCCTACTCAATATAAGGTAATCTGCATGTTTAATAAGCTTACTCCCTATTCTTTACTTCAAATCAACACCGAAAATGTTCCTTAGAATCAAGGCCAGTGCTGACTTATGGGAAAAACTTTATTCAATATACCCTCCAAGGCTGACATTGAACCATTGATCATAACCTCACATACAGCCTGCTAACAATCTCTGATACAATAATACATAATACTACTACACAAAAAAATGACCCAAATAAAATACAATGTAGATTCAAATGAAGAATCAATAGTAATTTGTAATTTTTTTTCTCTGTAATTTCTTTTAAGGAGTTCAAAAACTTTAATCACATTATCAAATTATTCATAGTGGAAAGAGATACCCAAAGAGAAAGAAGTGACCAAGAGTAACAGCAGGGCAAATTTAATCGCCTATTTGAAGACCCAGTAGAACACTACTATCAAAGTAAAATGGAAGGTCATTGTTTCAAGGAAGATTCTAATGAATCTATCTAAAAACAAAGCTCCTGACTCTTCATAACACAGAGCAGTCTCGAGACCAGGTTTCTACTGACTTAAAATTTCCCAAATACAAAATATATTTTCCTTCTTCCCAGTGCAGTAGATCTGTGGATATCTCCAAAAAAGTATTGTTTATGCTCTATTTCCAATTAGGTATATTTCTTTTTTGATAAATTTTGACTCAAACTATGCATAAAATGCATGTCCTGATGTTCGCAGTCAGGCCTTATTAATAGCCATTCAGATTATAAATGCCCAAAATGTTTTGGAAAGGTGAGGCCATCCCCACCCCCAAGGCCTGCCCCATTCAGCAGCAATCCTGAGGATTCTGCAGCATTGCTTTGAGAAAATGGCAGTCTTCCTCTGAAAAAGTGGCCCAGGAAGCCACCCACAGATCTGTTCTTTATCTTCTCCATCATTTGCCATGATTTGGTGTATCTGGCAATTTTTAAACTTTTTCCTTAGGTTTAAAGATCAGGGTTTGACAAGTAGGGGCTGTATTAGGGTGTGCGTGTGGGAGTGAAGGAGAAAGTCATTAAAAATAAATTGAATGTCTTTAGATGACAGGAGCTTGTGGAGCAGCTAAGAGGATCAGAGAACTAATGGGGTCAAACAGACACTTAGTAGAGGGTGGAGGTCAGCCCGTCAAGATTGCTGGTGTGATGGAGAAGGTAGGAAAAGAAAGGTAAGACAAGAGAAACAGAAAGAAAGAAAAAAAAAGAAGAAGAAGATAGGGCAAACCAAGGGTTTCCTTTCAGTTCTGCCTTACAATCTAGGATTTCTTTTATAAAAATAATATGTGAGGGGTACCTGGGTGGCTCAGTCAGTTAAGTGTTTGCCTTCAACTCAGGTCATGATCCCAGGGTGCTGGGGTCAAGCCCCACATCATGCTCCCTGCTCAATGGAGAGCCTGCTTCTCCCTCTCCCTCTGCCTGCTGCTCCCCTTGTTTGTGCTCTCTCTCTGTGTCAAATGAATAAATAAAATAAATTTTTAAAAATCACAAGTTTAAAAAATATGTGAATATATTTTTGTCTGTTATCTTGGACTTTGTTTAATAAGCTATCTCATTTGTGTAGTTGATAGAGACTTGTCTAGTTGAAGGAACATTGAAAATAATGTAATCCAAACTGTGGAACAAATATTTGTGCAGTGAGAGTAAGAATGGATCACATTTTTAAAGACAGAAAGCTAAGTACAAAGTGGTTTAAAAACTTGCCTTATTCTTCAGTAATAAGGATAAGAACCCTTGAACTAGGTCTCTAGTCTCCTTCAGCATTGTTCTGCCCTACAGTCCTGCCTTCTGATCCCACCGTCACTATTTCTATCACATACTCTTCCTACATTAGTTTCACAATCGCACGCCCCATACTCTAACTAGCTCTTCTGAAATGACTCAGCCAAGTACTCCTGAGCATAGGGCTTTTATCATATCCACATACTTGTGGTAGATAGAATTTAATGATTCATCTGATTTCAGGTAAGGAAAGAAAACAAGAAACAGGAGACAGTAATTTATATTTTAAGGTTCTTAATAGGTTTCTGGGTTGGGATAATGAAGGCTGGGGAGAAAGAAAGAGCGGAGGACTTGACTTGCTTAGAATAATTGCTTGTCAAGAAGAAGATCAAGCTAGGGGTTGTGGACACTTATTAGTTTGGGGAAGTTTTCATCTCGGTGAGCTTAGTGTAAATAAGAATCTATAGCGATGCTAATACAGCCTTGTCCCTGGGAGTCACAAATAAAGTGGGAGACAACTTTTAATTAAATGCTCACTGAAGGGTGGCTTTGAAAAACTCTGAGAGTTTTAATTTTTTTTCAAAAAGAGAGAAAATCATGGTCTATAATATCTAGATGGCTATATGTTTATAAAACATCCATCACTGTGGTATTTAAGTGCTTTGACAAGTAAGCCATTTCAACACCAAACAGTATAGAGGAAGGGGATGAATGTCTTCCTCTGTCTGTAGTGTCTCTGTACTCTGAAGCTAAGCCTATACAATTCTGTACTCAACTGAAACATAAAAGTGGTATGAATCAGGCCCAGCTCACTTCAGCGACCTTGATTTTGGCTGTTCCTAATAAAGTGTGCAATTCCCTGCCGAGAGCTATGAGGTAGCCTCCCACTAGAAGCCTGAAGTGGGTGAGACACTAAGAAAACCTCGATGGCACACCATTTGGGGGCTCCTTCTCTTATTCTGGAATAACGGCACATAAAAATGGCTTTCCTATTTCTTTCCGATTTGTTGTGAGGTTTATAAACAAGTCGTGAGGTTCCATAGTCTCAGGCCAGATTCTAAGAAACCCCTTTCTGGTTCATTATTTAATGAACTGCAACTATGTGCTCAGTAAATTACTACAAAAAGAAGGTACTGTACTGATGCAAAGGTGATGAGACTACGTTCAAGAATATACGTTTTAATTGAGAAGGTAAAACAAGCAGAATACTGCCCCAGCACGAGGTAACTCAGGGTATAAGCCAGGTAGAGACAAAGTGGTTAAAAAAAAGGAGAGACACTGAATCTAGTTACGAGCCCCTGTGGTGAAAGCTACACAGAGAAAGTAGCACATGAGCAGTGCTAGGAGAGGGCCGAGGTGAGAGGAGTTAAAAGAGAAAACTCGCCTGACAACCAGAGGTCCTGACCCAGGGTCAATGCAGTCACCGTCAGTGGCAGCCAGACCTTGACTGTAGTGATGGTTAATCAAGCTAAGGTGAGACAACAGTGAATTATTCAGCCAGGTCCCTATTTATATTTACATTTGGATAAGGCTTCCTGACAGTGTTTTGTTCTTTTTTTCTCCTCCTCCTTCTTCTTCTTTTAACAAAAAGGGACTGGCACTCTACCCTGCCACATCATTCCTACGCTGATCCTACCTTCTTTTCCTCTATTCAGGAGGAGCTTTCAAAAATTTAAAAAGCTCTGCAGAGAAGATAACCCACAGGGCAGGAAACTACCCATCAAGGTAGTATGGAAGGTGCAGGTCTAGAAAGAGAGGAGATAGTCATGTGTGGATGAAGTAGGGAATGGCCTGAAGCATTCCTTGGGGGAGGGGAAGCCTGTGGCATGAACATGGTGACAGCCTGGGCTAAAGATTCCACTGGGGTGGGACAAGCTGCTGCTGCCATCCAGACTCCCAAGGCTAGATTTCCTGTTTGGGGGCTTGGAGGATTAAATGGTGTGACAAAAAGACAACAGCCAGGAAGATGGACTATGAGGAAGGGCAGGGACATCTGTGCCAGAAGCCAGGGCAGCAACAACAAGGAACTTCGAGGGCTAGGGGAGCAGGTAGGAGGAATAACTCAGTGTATGGAATTGTGGACAAAATAGTAAAAGTGATTGTGATTAGCACCACCGAAAAGGGTGGAGGGAAGAATTGTCCAAGGAGTCCACATGATCTCCTAGAGAACAAGGAGAAAAATGGAAGCAAATGCAAGGTGTATCTGGGAACTATGCTGTTATTTATGACTCTTTGTTTCCCATTTATTCTTTACATTAAACCCATGAAGTTGAACCCATTATCTTTTTACCCTTAGGGAGAATAAGGCTTAAAATGATTATGGAAAATGACAAGATCATTCAGCTAATAAGTGGCAAAGTATTTGGATGCAGATTTATTTAAATTCATGGTCTCCTGTGCCTGTTTCTAGGATACCACATAACTTAGAAATATCTGAAGTTAACTTAGCTAAATATAATTCAGCCATTGATTCTTCCCTGCAGAACTCTTTATTTTTCAGAAAACTTACTCACTTATTCATTTGTTTATTTCATTTGATAAAGGTTTAGTGTATTTGCTAATTGTACATGATATGGTCCACCGATTAGGACAAGGTTTCTAGTGCCAGATTGCCTGGGTTTACTACCTTAACTTTTGGTTTATTGTCTTCAAAATGGAGATGAGAATAATATATCTCTTGTGGGGCCATTATGAAGATTAAATGAGAAAATCTAAACAAGGCATTTAGGGAGATGTCTGTCATATAGCAATGCACCCAGTAATGCTAGGCGCTTTTATTATTAATACCATGCACCAGGCATTCTGGGACACACTAGGGGTACAAATGTGAATATGGCATAGCCCTTGCCTTTGAAGAATTTATGCTCTCAAAGAGAAGACACACGTGCAATGGTTAATTGTGTTTGTGCCAATGGATGATGCCAGAAGAGAAGGGACATCTGGGTCATTTGAAGGAAAGGGAACAGTATGTGAGCTCCACAGAAGTATGAAATGTCCTCCAAGAGTGGCTTCACTGGAGCATGAACAAGTATGAGGATGGATTACAGTTGGTGTCAGTAAAGAAATGAGCCTGGGTCAGCTTTTGAAGGGTTCAATATTCTGGGCTCTGGAGTTGCACTTTATTTTGATTGGATGAGGTAATAAATGAGGTTTCCAAACTAATTTTAAGAATGGAGGAAGGTAACCATCTGGATGCCACCCTGGATCGTAAGCTTGAATGAGAAGAGAATGCCATAGAGGGGGTAATAGTTGAAGTAAGAGGAAAAGAATAAGAAATGAAACAGTCAGCAGGGAGACTAGGGATCGTACCCCTGGGCATTTATGCCAGAGAAATGAAAACATATCTATACAAAAACAGATACACACATAAATGTCCTTAGCAACTTTATTTGTAATAGCCAAAAACTTAGAATCAACAACAATTCCATGCAATAGATAAACTGTTAAACACACTGGTCCATCCATATCAGAGATTACTGCTTGGCAATAAAAAGCAATGAACTATTGATCCATGCAACAACTTGGATAGATCTCCAGGGCATTATGCTGAGAGGGGGAAAAAGGGCTATTTCAAAAGGCCGCATACTGTATGATTCAACTTACAGAGCACTCTTGAAAGAATAAAAATCATAGGAATGGAGGACATATTAGTTATTATTAGGTCTGGGGATGGTGGAGAAGGAGTGAGTGTAGAATGAGGGAGATTTTTGTAATGTTAGGATAGTTCTACATCTATTGCAGTGGTGGTTATACATTCTGTAGAAGTAATAAAATGACATAGAACTATTTGCATGGACTGTATCCATGTCAATTTCCTTATTTTGATATTCTACTATAATTACTTAAGATGTAACCATGGGGGGGAACTAGGTGAAGGGTACATGGGAACTCACTATGCTCTATCTTCACAATTTCCTATGTATATATAATTACTTCAAAATAAATTGTTTAAAAAAAGCTTGTTTAAATATTAATAGAACATATTGCAATATGACAAGCTATGGATTATTAATACTTTGTCCTTCAAAATTCATGGTATTTTCCTATTTTCTCAATATAGCCCTGTATTACTTTGAAAATGTATTGAATTTACTAAAAATAAGTCTGATTTATTTTTTGATGGCTAGAGGCCAAAAATAATGAACAGGCAGGATACAATCCATGAATAGCAGACATTGAGATGCAGCTTTTCTGCAAAATTGCATCTGAAAAGTCATCCAACCAGAGTGATTCTAGAATTTTCTCACATTAGTAACTTTCCTCTTCTGTACCTCTTTTGTTATGAGGTAGTCAACCACAGTTTCTCTTTAAAAATCTTGAAAGATAAAATAAGTCAATATTCCTGCATCTGCTATAAATGTAACTGTTAGCCTAGAGATACAAATTTTCTCAAGCCACATTTCTCTTAAATTTCCTTAAACCTTTGGTATTTTCAAATTAAACAGCCCTGAATCAAGAAGATGTATGGTTCAGGTTTATATTAGATAGAAGCTTACTAGCTTCTATACAATTCTACATCTTTTCTGTCCCACCCAAGCTCCTCTCCACAGATAAAGCTGTCTTTCTCAATGATGTCACTCTCCATTATCCCCAGGAAAAATTCCAAATTCTTCAACAAGCGTTATCATGCTTTTCAGGATTTTGTTCCGCTTCCCTTTTCTATTTCATTTCCTGCCACTCTCACATCACCTATCTCAATCCAGGAAGGAAATTAACAGATTTTGATCATCTGCCCCTTGCTAGACACTCTCCTGGGAAGTTCATATCTCTCTTGCTTTTGCAAATATTCTCCAGTAAGGCACCCCTTCAGTCTTTTGAAATTCATCTTTTGGGACCAAACTCTCAGATAATACCTCTCTGATGCCTGATATTTTTTTCCCCTATCTCCTCCCCACTTCTCCAAGTTATTGAATTAAATCAATCCTTTCCTGTGTTCACACAGCATTTCACAAATAAATCTATCATAGTTCCTATGTCATTAAATTCTATACTGCTCTGTCTCTAACTAAATTGTGACTCAGGGATAATATCTAAATATCTTTTTAGACTCAATACCTAACATGCTGTGTGTGTGTGTGTGTGTGTGTGTGTATGTATATATATATATATATACACATACATATGTATATGTATGTATATTCATATATACATATATGATATATATATTCAGTTGAATTAAATGAATGAAACTAATATATTTATTTAGTTTTTATAGTTAGAAATACCTCCAGTTCCAAAAAGCAGGATTGTAACGATCTCTTTGAATAGGAACTTGCTAAATATAGTTACTTAGTTTTGTAGAGGCAAAGGAAAGAAAGAAATAATTTCATTAGAGAACACTTGCCAGTACTACCATTCTCTCTGTACCAAGACCTGGTGACAGATTTAGATTTCTAAGCCCAGGGCTAGCTCATAGTCTGTTGTGTAGCACTGAGAAAAACAACTGTTCAATTTTTTTTTTCTTTTCCAAATGTGAGCAAATGTGGATACAAAAGTCCTGTTATTGGAATGCTAAGGAAAAAGGATTATCCTCCAGTGATAAGACAGAAAGAATATGGATCTCTTTTTGCATATACGTGGAAAGAAATTTATCCTAAATTAGTTTATTCAGTGACTACATGAAGTCAATATTTGTTTAGTCCAACCTCAAACATTTTGGGGAATGAATGCTTTAAACATAAAAATATGATGGGATTTTGGGATCCCTTTGAATAGACCCAAGCTTACTTATAGCCCCAGGAAATGAAAGACCTCAAGTTTCACCACCAAAGACCAATCTGAATCTAAAGTTATTAATGACTATAATTGTACAACTGTGATTTCCCTCATAGCTCTTTTCACCTTATGTAGGAAAGAAGTAGGTTTTTGAAAACTGCAACACAACAAAGACTATTGGAACTAATGTTCATAATGTTGTTACCCAGTGTTTACTCTGATATTACCTTCAAAATTTCACATGCTCCATAACATCATTGCTAATTTTAGCCTGGTTACCAGTAGGAAAATGTACATTTCACTTGCTAGATAGCTAAAAGCAATTAGCTACATGTTATTACCATTCGATCACAATGAACAAGTCCAAATGTCATTAGAATCTTGTAGAAATTGCCCATTTTTTCCTTTAGAAATTGAACTGTATACCTCAATATTATGCACTCCAACTTATCATCTGTCATATGACATCATATCAAGCAGCAGAACATAGTTATCCTTGAAGGGGTATAAAATTAAACTTGGGAATTACTTTTTCAGGGAAAATCCACTCTCAAATTTTAATTAATGGCAAGTGCCATCTAGAAGGTTAGATGTGGATAAATATTTAATTTTGAAAAAGGAGTAAATTTTGTAAAATGTATTCAGTTTCTCAAGAATAAATCTATTGGATTTCTCTTACCAAACTGTAAGTTTCTGTCCAATATCTATTCAGAAGTAGCAGCTTTTTTATAATTTTTCTTTCTATATTTTCATTGTTAGTGTATAAGAAAACAACTGATTTCTGTACATTGATTTTGTATCCTGTCACATTACTGAATTGCTGTATGAGTGTTAGAAGTTTGGGGGTGGAGTTTGGGTTTTCTATATAAAGTATCATGTCATCTGCAAAGAGAGAGAGTTTGACTTCTTTGCCAGTTTGAATACCTTTTATTTCTTTTTGTTGTATGATTGCTGTTGCTAGGACTTCTAGTACTATGTTGAACAATCGTGGCAAGAGTGGACATCCTTGTCGTGTTCCTGATCTCAAAGGGAAGTCTGTCAGCTTTTCCCCATTGAGGATGATATTCACTGTGGGTTTTTCATAGATAGATTTTATGAAGTTGAGGAATGTTCCCTCTATCCCTATTCTTTGAAGCGTTTTAATCAGGAACGGATACTGTATCTTGTCAAGTGCTTTTTCTGCATCAATTGAGAGGACCATGTGGTTCTTCTCTCTTCTCTTATTGATTTGTTCTATCACATTGATTGATTTGCGAATATTGAACCACCCTTGTATCCCATGGATAAATCCCACCTGGTCATGGTGGATTATTTTTTTTTAACGTACTGTTGGATCCTATTAGCTAAGATCTTGTTGAGAATCTTGGCATCCATATTCATCAGGGATATTGGTCTGAAATTCCTCTTTTTGGTGGTGTCTTTGTCTGGTTTGGGAGTTGGGGTAATGCTGTCTTCATAGAAAGAGTCTGGGAGTTTTCCTTCTATTTCTATTTTTTGAAACAACTTCAGGAGAATAGGTATTATTTCTTCTTTGAATGTTTGGTAGAATTTTCCAGGGAACCCGTCAGGTCCTGGGCTCTTTTTTTTTTAGGAGGTTTTTGATCACTGCCTCAATCTCTTTACTAGATATTGGTCTATTCAAGTTGCCAGTTTCTTCCCGATTCAGTTTTGGAAGTTAATAGGTTTCCAGGAATGCCTCCATTTTGTCTAGGTTGCTTAGCTTATTGGCATATAACTGTTGATAATAATTTTTTTTTTTTTAGCATATAAGGACATTTATTGCAGTGGTTTGCAGCAATAGAGAAATAACCTGAACACTCAGTTTGGGGGGAATAGGAAGGCTATATCATGGCATTGCTGTCACTATGTTCATGTTTTGTTCTGTAGGCAGTCAGAAAAGCAAGCATATAAGAGACATACACAAAATGCAATGAGCAGATGTCTTTTAAATCCTGACTCAAATAAACCAACTATAATCATTAATATCTGAAAAATTACTAGATATTAAGTCCTTATCTGTTCAAGATACATACTGAAATATGTAGAGGGGAAATGCTAAAATATACTGGCTTGGCTTTAAAATATCCCAAACAAAAACATTTGGAAGATTAACAAGAAAGGTAAAATAGGAGTGATTATTAAAAATATGTAATACTGCGGGACGCCTGGGTGGCTCAGTTGGTTGGACGACTGCCTTCGGCTCAGGTCATGATCCCGGAGACTTGGGATTGAGTTCCTCATCAGGCTCCCAGCTCCATGGGGATTCTGCTTCTCCCTCTGACCTTCTCCTCGCTCATGCTCTCTCACTGCCTCTCTCTCAAATAAATAAATAAAATCTTTAAAAAAATAAAAGAAAATAAAAATATGTAATACTGTATGTTATCTATGCTGGAGTTAAAATTAAAAAATAAAAATGTGTGACAGGCACATGGAGTTCATTTTACTATCTTATTTTTGTTGTTTGAAATGTTCTACAATAAAAAGACAAAACAAAATAAAAGAAGTTACAGTGGATAGTTATCCCATTAAAACATAACTATTTTTTAAACTCAAATGTGGACCATATTTGAATACAGAAGGAAACATCACAAGATAAAAATCAAAGTTCTTTTTTTTTTTTTTTTGACAGAAGATGGGTGGGAGATACTGAATGTGATTCTTTTTAATTTGCACTATTCCTTTGGTAGGGGTAAACTTTGTTATGGAACTTTGTAAGATGAATGTAATGACCTTTAAGAATTATATGCATGTAGGGATGCCTGGGTGGCTAATTTGGTCAAGCCGCTGCCTTCAGCTTAGGCCATGATCCCAGGGTCCTGGGATCGAGTCCCGCATCAGGCTCCTTGCTCGGCAAGGAACCTGCTTCTCTCGCTGCCTCTGCCTGCCTCTCTACCTTGCCTGTGTGTGTTCTCTCTCTCTCTCTCTCTGTCAAATAAATAGAAATCTTTAAAAAAAATTAAAAAAGAATTATATGCATGTAGGGGAAATAAAGCTTAATTTTGAATGGGTGTGATGGTATGTTGATAATAATTTCTGATGATTGTTTCTATTTCCTTGGTGTTAGTCGTGATCTCTCCCTTTTCATTCATAATTTTATTAATTTGGGTCCTCTCTCTTTTCTTTCGGATTAGTTTTGCCAATGGTTTATCGATCTTATTGATTCTTCAAAAACCAGCTTCTAGTTCATTGATGTGTTCTACTCCATCTCTAGTTTCTATCTCATTGATCTCTGATTTAATCTTGATTATTTCCCTTCTTGTGTGTGAGGTTGGCTTAATTTGTTCTTTAAGGTGTAAAGAGAACTGGTGTGTTCTGGATTTTTCAGTTTTCTTGAGGGAGGCATGGATGGCTATGTATTTCCCCCTTAGGACCGCCTTTGCCATATCCCATAGGTTTTGGACCGAAGTAACTTCATTCTCATTGGTTTTCATGAATTGTGTAAGTTCTTCTTTGATTTCCTGGTTGATCCAAACATTCTTAAGCAGGGTGTTCTTTAGCTTCCAAGTGTTTGAATTCCTTCCAAACTTTTTCTTGTGGTTGAGTTCCAGTTTCAAAGCATTGTGGTCTGAGAATATGCAGGGAATAATCTCAATCTTTGGTATCAGTTGAGCCCTGATTTGTGACCCAGCATGTGATCTATTCTGGAGAAAGTTCCATGTGCGCTTGAGAAGACTAAGTATTCTGTTGTTTTAGGGTGGAATGTTCTGTATATATCTATGAGGTCATTCAGTCTAATGTGTCCTATTCAATGCTCTTGTTTCTTTATTGATTTTCTACTTGGATGATCTGTCTATTACTGAGAGTGGTGTGTTAATATCCCCTACTATTAATATATTCATATCAATATGACTCTTTATCTTGATTAACAGTTGTCTTATGTAGTTGGCTGCTCCTGTATTGGGGGCATATTTACAATTGTTAGATCTTGTTGGTGGATAGACCCTTTAAGAATGATGTAGTGTCCTTCTGTATCTCTGACTACAGTCTTTAGTTTAAAGTCTAATTTATCTGATATGAGAATCACTACCCCAGCTTTCTTTTGAGGCTCATTGGCATGAAAGATGTTTCTCCATCCCTTCATTTGCAGTCTGGATGTATCCTGAGGTTCCAAATGGGTATCTTGTAGACAGCATATGGATAGGTCCCTGTCATTTTATTCAATCTGCAACCCTGTGCCGTTGAATGGGAGTGTTTAGGCCATTCACGTTGAAAGTGATTATTGAAAGGTACATTTTTATTGACATCATCTTGCCTGTGAAGTCCTTGTTTCTATAGATTGTCTCTGTATATTTCTGTTCTATGTCACTCTTGGGTTCTTTCTTCTTTTATAGAACCCTCCTTAATATTTCTTGTAGTGCCGGCTTGGTGGTCACCTACTCTTCTAAACCTTGCCAGTCTTGGATGATCTTTATCTCTCCATCCATTTTGAATGTCAACATTGCTGGATAAAGTATTCTTGGCTGCATGTTCTTCCCATTTAGTGCCTTGAATATGTCTTGCCAGCCCTTTCTGGCTTTCCAGGTTTCTGTGGACAGGTCTGACGTTATTCTGATGGGCTTTCCTCTGTATGTAAGAAATCTCTTCTCCCTAGATGCTCTGAAAAGCTCTTGTCTAAAATTATGATTTGTCAGTCTCATAATCAAGTGCCTTGAGGTCTTTCTAGATACATTGATCTTGGGAGGTGTTCTTTCTACCTCTAGGACATGAACACTGGTTCCATTCCCCAGACTGGGAAAATTTTCATCCAGAATTTCTTCAACTATATCTTCTAGTTTTCTCTTTTTCTCCACCCCCTCAGGGATCCCAATATTTCTGTCACTGGAACGTCATGGTGTCATTTATTTCCCTAATTCTGTTTTCATTGCTTCTAAGCTGTTTCCTCCATGCCTCTTCCTGATCCTTTTTCTCTATCAGTTTGTCCTCTAGATCACTAATTCTATCTTCTACCTTGGTTACCCTAGCTGTTAAAGTATTTAGATTAGATTGGATCTCATTGATAGCATTTTTCAGCTCTGTGGTCAAACAGTCTTTGACACAGCAGGAAAAAACATACAGTGGAAAAAAGAGTCTCTTCAATAAATGGTGCTGGGAAAATTGGGCAGCTATGTATAGAAGAATGAAACTCGACCATTCTCTTACACCATATACAAAGATAAATTCAAAATGGATAAAGACCTCAATGTGAGGCAGGAATTTATCAAAATCCTAGAGAAGAACATAGGCACTAACCTCTTCAACTTCGGCCACAGCTACTTCTTTCAAGATATGTCTCCAAAGAGAAAGGAAACAAAAGCAAAAATGAACTTTTGGGACTTCATCAAGATCAAAAGCTTCTGCACAGCAAAGGAAACAGTCAACAAAACAAAGAGGCAACCCACGGAATGGGAGAAGATATTTGCAAATGCCACTACAGACAAAGGGCTGATATCCAGGATCTATAAAGAGCTCCTCAAACTCAACACATGCAAAACAGAGAATCACATCAAAAAATGGGCAGAAGACATGAACAAACACTTCTCCAAAGAAGACATACAAATGGCTAATAGACACATGAAAAAATGCTCATCATCATTAGCCATCAGGGAGATTCAAATCAAAACCACACTGAGATACCACCTTACACCAGTCAAAATGGCCAAAATCAACAAGACAGTAAACAACAAGTGTTGGAGAGGATATGGACAAAGGGGAACCCTCTTATACTGTTGGTGGGAATGCAAGTTGGTGCAGCTACTTTGGAAAACAGTGTGGAGATTCCTTAAGAAATTAAAAATAGAGCTTCCCTATGACTCTGCAATTGCACTACTGGGTATTTATCCCGAAGATACAGGTGTGGTGAAAAGAAGGGCTGTCTGTACCCTAATGTCCATAGCAGCAATGGCCACAGTTGCCTAACTGTGGAAAGAGCCAAGATGCCCTTCAACAGACAAATGGATAAATAAGATATGGTCCATATATACAATGGAATATTATGCCTCCATCAGAAAGGATGAATACCCAACTTTTGTATCAACATGGACAGGACTGGAAGAGATCATGCTAAGTGAAATAAGTCAAGCAGAGAGAGTCAATTATCATATGGCTTCACTTTATGGCTTTACTTGTGGAGCATAAGGAATAACATGGAAGACACCGGGAAATGGAGAGGAGAAGTAAGTTGGGGGAAATTGGAGGGGGAGACCAACCATGAGAGACTGTGGACTCTGAGAAACAGACTGAGGGTTTGGGAGGGGAGGAGGGTGGGGGTTTGGTGAGCCTGGTGGTGGATATTATGGAGGGCACGTATTGCATGGAGCACTGGGTGTCATGGATAAACAATGAATTTTGGAACACTGACAAAAAATTAAATTAATTTTTTTAAAAAAGGAGTAGCAGCTTTCCCCCTCTCTCTCACTGACTTTTCTCTACTAGCTCTGTCCTTCTGGGTCTGGAGAAGCAACTTTGAATTTTGGGAATGAACATGCTCCCGGTATATGTGTGCCAATGACATAGCAAAAATGAGCTGAAAAAGATGCATTGACAAGCATTGCTTCATTTAGTGATGAGCAAATCTTATGGATATAAATGATTAAGGTGCATGACATTGGATGGTATTGTAGGTTTTGTCTTTTCTAAGAAAAATTAAACTTAGGATTTTTCAAGAAAGTTTGACATTAGTTGCAAATAGAACTTTAAATGTTTCCAAGAAACACTGCCTGCAATTATGTTTACCAATGCAGCTGAGGCATGAAATTAGAAGATATCTTTAAGTTTGTGGAGAGAATCAGGCTTTTCTTAACTCCTTTGGCTCTGATTTTTCCCCTTTCAAAATTAGTCTACTGATAAGATTAGAAGGAAGGGAGATTTATTATACCCACTGTTGGCTTTTAATAATGTGAGCTGGCATTAGAAATAATTTTTTAAGAAATAAAGGCTCAGTTATTGTGGATTGTGGAACTATACTTGTGGGAAACATCATGTGAAATTATGATCTTTTTCCATTAGGTTTTACCTTTAGAGAAACCTTATGGGTGTAAAAATTTGATAGAGGCTTCTGATCCCAGTACTATTGCATAAAAGTCAAGACACAAACTAATACTGGCAAAGCTGGTAACGATTAAATAGTTCGCATACACACACACCATGAGGCCTGCAACCCCAGGGAAGCAGATTAGGCAAACAAACTGTAAATACCATGCTACATAAGGAAAAATTTCAGTGGGTAAGATATGGATTGGTATCGGATTGACATGGGTTAGATTTCTAGCTCTGACACTATTGTATGTGTGGTCTTGAGAATTTATCTTGCAAACTTTTGTTTCTTCATCTACTTTCAGTAACTGGATGAAATATTAACTGTCTGTTATGATTATTAGTTGAATTTGGGGGTTTCAATTGTGTACCACAGGCAATTAAAAAAATCCTACTTCTTTATAGATCATTCATTCTTTGTTTTATTTTTAGTACTGTGTTATAATAGTTTTGTGGCTATTAATGGACTTCATTTACAACATTTCTAAAGGGAAGAAGAGCTCTGATGTTTTCCTTTAAGAATGAATTAAATCCCTACTGAATTCTTTAACAAATCTAATTATTCATAATTTTGAATTGTCAGTTTTGTGAAGAGTGAACGTTCTTCAATTCTAAGATGATTCATGCTATCTTGTTTTTGGACGAATCAAACATTTTCAGGAAAATGTTTCTGAAACAATATACAGAACATCCTGTTCTAATAAGGCAGAAGTTGTACTGTGGTGCTGATCATATGTCATGAACCCACAAAAGCAGAACTGGCTGTGCTAGATCATAGGCCTTTGGGCTCTCGGAGCTTGTGGAAGTGGCCATCATGAACTGAGGCATTGACTTCGGTAACTTTAAGGATTTGAGTAAGTGTACCATAGTTGGTGATAACTCACCACTTGCAGCTGAACAAGCAGCAGTAATAGTTACCACAGTAGCTATGACATTAGCTATAATGTACGGAAGAGACAAATAGAATGTGATTTTCTCTCTTTAGATATTCTTTTACCTCTCCACCTCACACCCCTACCTCCTTCTCTCTCTCTCTTTCCCTGTCATTTATCAATCATCTAATGTCTAACCAACTATTTACTCAGACAGTGCACAATGGGGCAGACTCAAGATGGAAACTGGTATTGAATTATATATATTTTAATATGAGTCCTTTTCCTTCCTTTTTACAACATTGCCCAAACATAGTCATACTTTGAGGAAGCTGAAACAATGAATATGTATTTTTCTTCCAGGAAAATGTGGGAAACAGTATTAGAATTATACCCAGAATTCTACCTTATAAAAAATGTTCTACCAATATAGTGATCCTTGCATATCATAAAATTAAGCCTTTATTCAAAAGGAGGGTGTAAATTTATTATACCTTATACTTATTTAAATAGCTTTGGCTACTCATCATTCCTCAAGCCTTGTAGCTACTGAAATCTTTGTCTACTTACTGGATGGAGCTTTCAATGCGGGTAATAGTGAGGAAAGCAGCAAGATTTGCTGTGTAAGATGAGATGACAATCAGTGCAAATAGCCACCAAGCCCCCATCATCATTCGAGTAGCCAGAGTTGTGTAAGGGACCTCTCCACCTGTGGAAAGAAGCAAATAGAATAAAAGAACATCAACAAGTATTTATTGAGAATCTAAGGTCTTACACTGTCAATACCAAATTAACTTTTAAGTACTGAAAAACCTTTTGACCTAACAATATCAGCATGGATTTCTGTATTTTGGTTATATTTATTACTTCATATTTAATTCCCTTTTATGATACTATGTAAGACCCAGCCAAAAAGAAGCATGATAAATAATTAGTATAACTTATTTCAATGATACTTCTTCCACCTTCTTGTTCAACCCTAGAATTAATTACCCTCTTATTATAAGCAGAGATAGCTACTTTATTTTCAATGCTTCATTATTCAGTGGTTAGGTGCTATTAATACTATTATGTCTATGTTTAATATAACTTTTCAGATTTTTTACTTCAATAAATAATATTGAAAATCATTTTTGGTTAATTTCCCTAGGATCATAAGTTATATATATATATATATATATATACACACATATGCATGTATATATATATATATTTCTATATAACATATAACATAATCTATATAATTACTTTATATATATATCACATCTTCATTTACTATTCATCTATTGATGGATATTTGGGTTGTTTCTATATCTTGGCTATTGTAAATAATGATGCCATGAACATAGGGGTACGTATACCTTTTTAAAATTAATTTTAAAAAATTCCAGTATAGTTAACATAGAGTGTTATATTAGCTTCAGACATATGATGCAGTGATTCAGCAGTTCTATACATTACTCAGTGCCATATCATGATAAGTTTACTATTTATCGTCTTCACCTATTTTACTCAATTTCCCAAACACAACCCCTCTGGTAACCATCAGTTTGTTCGGTATAGTTAAGAGTTTGTTTCTTGGTTTATCTCTCTCATTTTTTTTCTTTTGGTTGTTTGTTTTGTTTTTTAAATTCTACATATGAGTGAAATCATATGGTATCTGTTTTTCTCTGAGTAACATTTCACTTACTATTATACTCTCTAGCTCCATCCATGTTGTTGTAAATGGCAAGACTTCATTCTTTTTTATGGCTGAGTAATATTTCATTATATATATACACATATATGTGTGTGTGTGTGTGTGTATATATATATAAAATATGTGTGTATGCCACATCTTCTTTATCCATTCATCATCATTGTAATGGACAGTTGGGTTGCTCCCATAATTTGGCTATTGTAAATACTGCTACAACAAACATTGTGGTGCATGTATTCCTTTGAATTAGTGTTTTAGTATTTGGGGGGTAAATACCCAGCAATGCAATTACTGGATCTGAATTAGTGTTTTTATTTTCTTTGGGTAAATACCCAGTACTAGAATTACTGGATCATATGATATTTTTATTTTTAATTTTTTGAGGAACCTCCATAATATTTTCCAGAGCAGCTATACCAGTTTACATTTCCACTAACCCTTCACAAAAGTTCTCTTTCTCTACATCCTTACCAAAATGTTATTATCTTTTTGATACTGGCCATTCTGATTGGTATGAGATATCTCAGTGTGGTATTAATTTAAATTCCCCGATGATCAGTGATGTTGAGCATATTTTCACATGTCTTTTGTCCATCTCTATGTCTCCTTTTGAAAAAGGTCTATTCAGGTGCTCTGTCCATTTTTTAAATTGCTTATTTTTTTTTTTTTGGTGTTGAGTTATACAGAGTTACATAAAGTCTTTACACTGCTTAGAGCTGTTATCACAAACATGAAAGAATATTTGTTGAATTTTATTTATCCATGGCATAAAATCTTCAACTTGGGCAATTCAAATATGCTTGTGGAATCCCCCCAAATTATTTGATATCTGCACTTAGAAATCAAATGTTAAAAGTAATAGGACTGTTGACTTCCAATTCTGGTAATTCAAAACAATAACTGACAGCAACTAGACAAATTATACATCTAATGCATTTCAGAATTAAAGAAGCATTTAAAAATTAGAAGACCAAGGTCCTAGAGATGATGATAACCCAGAAATATGACCTGGTATCTAGAACTGCTTTTCCTTGAGATATAAATGCCACTTTAACAAGAAGAAGCTAAAAGACTGAGAAGGTAAACAGTGCTTTTGAACGCCTTCAGAGCTTTAACAATTAGGGCTTGGGTCTTGCCATATGGAGGTAGGTGGGACAGAGAAAACCAGAAAATCCTCATTTACTTGGAAACCAATATTACAATTGTATGAATCCATGGGTCAAAGAAAAATCACAGGAGAAAAAACATTTTAAAGTTGACAATAATAAAAATATTGCATACCAAAATTCCTTAAATTTTAAGAGCTAATGAGATGCAGCTAATTTTGTGTTTAGAAGAAATGAAGTGGCATGTTCAAAATATTGAAAGAAAATAACTGCCAACCAAAAATTCTACATACAATGAAGTTTTCCTTCAGAAATGGGGGAATAAAGACTTCCAGAAACAAAGGCTGACGTAATTTATTACCAACAGACCTGCTTTACAAGAAATGCTAAAGAGAATTTTCCTAGTGGAAGTGAAAGAACACAAATTCTCAATATAAAACCTTAAAAGTATATTGTAAGGGGCACCTGGGTGGTTCAATTGGTTAAACACCTGCCTTCAGCTCAGGTCATGATCCCAAAGTCCTGGGATCCAGCTCCATCTAGGGCTTTCTACTTGGGGAGAGCCGGCTTTTCCCTTTCCCTCTGCCTGCTGCTCTGCCCACTTGTGCTCTCTCTATCTCTCTGTCCAACATCTCCCCCCCCAAAAAAAACCCTCCGAAAAACCTTAAAAAAATATATTGTAAATCTCACATGTAATGGTAAATTTATAGTCATAGTTAAATTTTGCAATGTGATACCAGTGGTATATAATTCAATTAAAACCCTAAAAGTTAAAAAAAACTAACATAGTAAAAATAATATATAATAATTTATAATAATAGTAAAAAACTAAAATAGTCTGTCATTATTTACACAATATTAAAAAATGTAGTTGTAACAGAAATAACCTAAAGTGTGAGGGGGAAGGGAGGTAAAAGTATAAAGTTTATAAATTCTATTGAAGTTGTTATCAGTTTAAAATAGTGTGTCATAACCTTAAAAGACCTCCTGGTAACCACAAAGAAAAATCATGTAGTAATTATACAAAAGAACATGATAAAGAAGTAAAAGCATGGTGATACCAAAAGACATCAAAACATACAAAAAGATTGCAGGATAAGAAATACGGATAAACAGATCTATAAAACATTCAGAAAACAGTGAGAAAAATGGAAATAGTAAGTTATTACCTATTAACAATTTATTTAAATGTAAACAGATTAAGTTTTCCAAGTAAAAGACATAGAATAAATGAATGGACAAAAAAAAATCAAGATCCAAGAATATGCAGTCTAAAAAAGGCTTTCGTTAGTATTAAAGACACATATAATGGGACTGAAGGAGAAAAGAATATTTCAAGCAACATTGATAACAATAACAAAATTCAGACAAAAAAGACTTCAAACTAAAAATGATAAAAAGAAACAAAAAGGTCATTATGTAATGATAAGGGGGTCAACACATCAAGAAAATATAACAATTACAAATATTTATGTGCCCAGCACTGAAACATTTAAATCTGTAAAGCAGAAACTAACAGAGTTAAAGAGAAATAAAAATTAATACAGTAGTAGGTGGAGACTTCAATATCTCTCTCTTAACAATGGATAGATCATTCAGACAGAGAATCAATAAGGAAACAGTGAACTTGAAAAACACTGTAGACTAAATAGACCTAACAGAAATAAACTGAACATTTTATCCAAACAGCAGCTACACATCTTCTCAAGTGCACAAGAAAGATTTTCTACAATAGAGCATATATTAGAACACAAAACCAGTCTTAGAAAATTTAGGAAGATTAAAATTATACCAAATATCTTCTATGACCACAATGGCATGAAACTAGAAATCAATAACAAGAAACCTGGGAATTCATGAACACATGGAAATTAAGCAACACTGTCTTGAACAACCAATGAATTAAAGGACATAGTAAAGAAGAAATAAAAAACGTTTCTTGACACAAATGAAAGTAGAAATACAGTGTACCAGAGCTTGTGGAATACAACAAAAGCAGTTCTTAGAGGCAAGTTAATAGCCATAAACACCTCCATGAAGAGGCAAGAGGGACCCAAATAAACAACCTAACTCTATGTCATAAGGAACTAGGAAAAGAAGAAACTGAGCCCAAAATTAGTAGAAGAAAAGAATAAATATTAGAGCCAAAATAAATTAAATGTAGAAAAGCAAAATAATTGAAAAGATTAACCAAACTAAAAGTTGATTCTTTGAAGAGACAAACTGAATTGACAAACCCTTACCTAGAATAAACAAGAAAAAAAAAGAAAGAACCCAAATCAGTATAATTAAAAATAAAAAGGAGACATTACAACTGATACCAGAGAAATTCACAGGACCATAAGAGGCTACTATGAACAACTATTCTGGACAACCTAGAAGAAATGGATAAATGCTTAGAAATGTGTATAATTTTCCAGGCCTGAATCAGGAAGAAATAGAAAATCTGAATACACCATTCACTAATAAGGAGATTGAGTCAATAATAAAATATCTCCCAACAAAGTAGAGCCAAGGACCAGATTGGTTCACTGGTGAATTTTATCATACATTTAAAGAGTTAACACCAGTCTTAAAACTCTTCCAAAAAACAGAAGAGGAGGGAATCCTCTCAAACTTATTTTAGGAGGTCAGCATTATCTTGCACTAAAACCAGGAAAGGATGTTACTGGAAACGAAAACCATAGGCCAATATCCCTGATGAATACAGATGCAAAAGTTCTCAGTAAAATTGCACCAAACCAAATACAGCAGCACATAAAAAAGAATCATTCACCAAGAAAAGTGGAATTTATCCCTGGAAGGTAAGGATGGTTCAACATATGCAAATAAATGAATGTGATACAAAACATTAATGGAATGAAACAAAATAATCATGTAATTATCTCAACAGATGTAGAAATGCATTTGATAAAATTCAACATCTGTTCATGATAAAAATTCAACACATTAGGCACAGAAAGAACACATTTCAACATAATAAAGGGCATATATGGCAAGCCTATAGCTAAAAACATACTGAATGGTGAAAGGTTGAAATTGGGAACAAGATAAAGGTGCCCACTCTCATTATTTCGAGTCAACATAATATTAGAAGTCTTAACCAAAGCAATCAGGCAAGGTAAAGAAATAAAAGCTATCAAAATTGGAAAGGAAGAAGAAAAATTTCTCTATTTGCAGATGACATGATTTTATATATAGAAAATCCTGAATATTCAACCAAAAACTATTATATCTAATCAACGACTTCAGTAAAGTTGCAGGACACAAAATTAAAATATGAAAATCAGTAGCATTTCTATACATTAACAACAAATCTCCTAAAAAAAAAAAGGAAATCAACTTCATTTACAATAGCCTCAAAAAGAGTAGAATACTTAGGAGTAAATTTAACTAAAAAGATGAAAGATCTGTACTCTGAAAACTAAAAGACATTGATGAAAGAAACCAAAGAAGACACAAAGAAATGGAAAGGTATCCTATGTTCATGGATTAGAATTAAGACTGTTAAAATGTCAATAATATGAAAACCCCTCTGTAGAGTCAATGCAATTCCTAGCAAGATTCCAATGGCATTTTTTAAAGAAGTAGAAAAAATACATTTAAAATTGATATGGAACCACAAAAGACCCCAAATAGCCAAAGCAATCTTGAGAAAGAAGGACAAAGCAGGAGGCATCACACTTTCTGATTTCAAGCTGTACTATAAAGTCATGGTCATTCAAACAGTGCGGTACTGTTTTGGCATAAAAACAGACAAATAGAACAATGAACAGAATTGAGAGCCCAGAAATAAACCTATGTACATACAATCAACTATTTTGTAAAAGATTTTATTTATTAATTTGACAAACAGAGAGAGATCACAAGTAGGCAGGTGGTGGGGGGGGGTGGGGTGGGGTGGGAAGCAGGCTCTCTGCTCAGCAGATAACCCAATACAGGGTTTGATCCCAGGACCCTGAGATAATGACATAAGCCAAAGGCAGAGTCTTAACCCACTGAGCTCCCCAGGTGCCCCACAATCAATTAATATCTGAAAGGGGAGCAAAAACACTCAGTGTAAAAAAAATATTCTTTTCAATAAGTGATGCTAGAATAATTGGATATTCACATGTAAAAGAATGAAATGACTATATCTTAACACCACTCACAAAAATTAACTTGGAATGGGTTAAAGACTTAAATGTAATACCTGAAACCATGAAAAAAAAAACTTAGAAATAAAGTTCCTTGACATGGGTCTTGCTAATTTTTAGATATGACACCTAAAGCACAACCAACAAAGTCAAAGATAAAAAAGTGGGACTACATCAAACTTAAAAGCTTCTACAAAGCAAAATCAACTATGAATAAAGTGAAACATACAAAATGGAAAAAAAAATATTTGCAAACCAAACATCTGATAAGGGTTCTTATAAAAATATATAAAGAAGTCATACAACTTGATAGCAAAAAAAAAAAAAAAAAAAAAACCAACAACAAAACCTAAATAATAACTGGGGAAAGGACCTACATGAAAAGATGCTCAACATCACTAATCATTAGGGGAATGAAGATGAAAATGAAAATTGCAATGAGATAATTACCTCATGCCTGTTAGACTGGCCATCATCAAAAAGATAAGAGATAACAGATACTGGTAAGGATCTTACCAGTGGAGGAAAAGGAACCCTCCTGCACTGTTGAGGGAATTGAAAATTGGTGCAGCCACTATGGAAAAGAGTATGGAGGTTCCTCAGATAATTAAAAACAAAATTATCATAATATCCAACAATACCATTCAGGGAGTATATTCCCTGAGTATATTGAAAAAATATCTGCACCCCTATGTTCATAGCAGTGTTATTTAGAATAGCCAAAACATGGAAATAATCTAAGTGTCTAATGGATGGATGGGTAAGAAAGTTGTGAGATATATATATATATGTATATATATATATATAAAATACCTACAATGGAATATTATTTATCCATAAAAAGTTTGGAAATCCTACCATTTGTGACAACTTGGGTGGAATGTGAAGGCATTATGCTAAGTGAAATAAGTGAAATAGAGAAAGACAAATATTATATGATCTCACTTACATGTGGAATGTAAAACAACAACAACAACACACACACTCACCTCATATAAAACTACATCAGACTTGTGGGGACCAGAGGCACAGGGTGGTAGGAGGGGGAATTAGAAGAACTTGGTCAAGTGTACAAACTTCCACTTATAAGATAAATAAGTACTAGAGATAAAATATACAACATAACTACAGCAAATACGAATGAATCATACCAAAAAAAGAAGTTGAGAGTTCATCTTAAAAGATATCATCACAAGAATGTTCTTTTTCCTGTATCTATATGATTATTGTGATAATCATTTCACAATATGTGTGAATCAGTGCACCGTGCTGTATGCTTTAAACTTATACAGTGATGTATGTCAATTATTTTTCAATAAAAAAAGGCCATTGGAATTCACTGCATCAGCACTATAAAGTAGAGAAATCCTATAATCATTTTGGTAGATGCAGAAAAGGCACAGACAAAATTTAACATCAGTTTTTTTTAAAACAAACCTAGAAATAATCCAGCAAACTAGAAATAAAAAGATCGTTCTTAGTTTTGCAAAGAGACTTTTCAGAAAACCTGTAGCAAACATCATTCTTATTAATAAAATAAATAAATATATATTTTAAGATTTTATTTATTTGAGAGAGCGAAAAAGAGCCAGACAGAGCACAAGCAGGGGGGCAGAGGCAGAGGGAGAAAGAAGCTCCCTGCTGAGCAGGAAGTCCGATGTGGAACTTGATCCCAAAACCTGGGATCATGACCCAAGCAGAAGGCAAAGGCTTAACCAACTGAGCCACCCAGGCACCCCCAAATAATTATTTTTTAGAGATCTGTTAAAGGCTACAAGTTGTTACCATTTGTATTCCATTGAAGGTACAAAGTGTAGTGCAACAGCCAAATGACAACAACAACAATAAAAAAAAGAAAAAATACTTAAGAATTGGGAAAAAATGAAATAGAAGTTGTGGATTGGGGCTAGTATGAATATTTACGTAGAAAAGCCGAGATAATATAGGGTAAATTAGTATTGTTAATGTTAGTTGTCAGTTTATTATGGTACAGATCAATATTTAAATTATACCAGCAAGAAAATCTTAAAACATGGAATGAAAAATATATACCATTTGCAACAGCATTGGAAATAACAAACACCTAGGAATAAAGATGTAAAAGCTCTCTACATGAAACTCTATTAACTTTCTTGACTGAAATAATATTAAATAAATGGATGGATATATCATGTTTATTGACCCAAAGACTCCATATTATGAAGATATAAAGTCTTTTCAAGTTGATCTATAGACTCACCAAATTGTCAATCCAAAACCCTCAGGTTCTTTTTGTGAGAGAGACCGAAAGAGAGAGAGAATAAAATGCTGAATATAAAATTTATATGAAATTGCAAAAGAATAAAAATAGCCAACACAATGATCAAGAAGAAGAAAAAGCTGACTAGTCAGCTGCAGTCAGACGGTCTAGCTGACTATAGCTGTATACAGTAATTAAGACAGCGTGGCATTTATGCAAGGATAGACCATATCAATGAAAATTATCCATGTATACATAGACACTTGATTTATGCCCAGCTGGCAAGGCAATATATAGAGAAAGGGAGGTCTTTTCAGAAAGTACTACTAGGTCAATTTGGATATACATGTAAAACATAGTAAAACTTGTCTCCTAATTTACAACATGCACAGAAATCAATACCAAATAGCTTATATATAGATATGTAAACAGTAAAACTTCTAGAAAATAATATGAGAATGTTTTTAATATATCCATAAGATATATGGTAGCAAAAGATTTCTTAAATAGAGTACAAAAGATCGATAGATTTGACTACAGTAATACTCTGTAGTTCAAGAGACATCACTAAGAGAGTGAAGGTAAGTCACAGTAGATCTTTGCCATACACATATCTAACCTAAAAAACTTCTATAAATCAGTAAGAATAGAACAGAAAATAATTAGAAAAATTGGCAAGAGTCTTCACAAAAGAAGACAAACATCAATAAAGTGAAAATGTGGCAACCTCATTAGTTATTAGGGATATACAAACTAAAAGAAAAATGGAATACTACTATAGAGCCACCAGAATGACTAAAGTAAAGAAATAGTATCAATTGTTGGCAAGGATGTGGAGTTACCGGAGTACTGTTGGTGGGATTGTAAATTGATTCAATCATTTTGATAATTTGGCAACATCTCTGAAAACTACTATCTGCTTTTCTTAAGACTCAGCAATTCTGTTTCTTAGGTATATACCCCAAAGAGGAATATGTGTACCAAGAGACAAGCACAGGAAAGCTTCATAGCAACATTATCCACAATAGCCTCGAACTGGGAACAGCCTAGACACTCTTTGAGAGTAGAATGCATAAATTATGTTATATTCATACAATGGAATATTGTACAGAAATGAAAACAAACAGATTTCATTTAGGCACCATGGATGGATTTCAGAAACTAAATGTTGAGTAAAAAACAAACAGAAGAACCGCATACTGTATTATAACTGTTCAAATATAGGCAGTGTGAATGGGAGGGCTGGTAATCCTATAAGCGGTTACCTTTGGGATTAAACAATTAATGGTTGAGACAGGGCAATGGGGGCCATGTTCTATCTTCTTCTAGGTAGTAATTACACAGGTGTTCCATTGTTGGTGGTAATTCAGTGAGTTGCACACTTAAATTTTTTTTTAAAGATTTTATTTATTTATTTGACAGGCAGAGATTACAAGCAGGCAGAGAGGCAGGTAGAGAGAGAGGAGGAAGCAGGCTCCCTGCTGTGCAGAGAGCCCGATGTGGGCTCGATCCCAGGACCCTGGGATCATGACCTGAGCCGAAGTCAGAGGCTTTAACCCACTGAGCCACCCAGGCGCCTGCACACTTAAATTTTGTACACTTTTATGTATGTATATAATACTTCAAAATAAAACTAAGGAATAGAAGAAAGTAAGGAGAAAGAAACAAAGACCATTTTTCCCTTTCTTTTTTTTTTCCCCCTCTGTATCCACAATTTGGAAAAAAAAAAAATACTTGCCTAGATTCAGGATGCTAGAGGAGACCATCAAATGGAAGACAAAAAATTATCTGTTAAATCAAAAAAAAATCCCACATGGCTAAGGATGGCAGAACTTAGACTGACAATTCCTGACAGTTTAGGATGTGCAAAAGTCTGACTCCAGGGCTGGGTATTTTGATCTTTATAACTCCTGGTGAGTCTGAAATCTCCCAATATCACTCTGTAGAAGCATGTGGGATTTGTATTTTCCAGAGTGACACCTCTGCTATAGGGAAAAATCTTAACAGATTTGAATGTTTCTGTGACTGGTTTGCTACATCAAAAAACATATCAGCCTTGCTATTGTATATATAATCTTGTTTACAGAAGTAGTTAAAAAGATAAAAAAAAGTTTTTCCCTCAGGCAAGATTATAAAACTTGATAATTTCACCTGAGTGAGGCAAAATTTTGTTGCTCTAAGTCTTATTCTGTGTGAATATATATGTATGCATCTTTGTGTGTACCTGAAAATATGGAATAGTGATCATTTAAGACTCTCCAATTTGGTTGTGTAGTATCAGCTTCTCATAGGTTTTAAAACTCACAGAATGTTTATTATATAATCTTGGACTATGGTACTCTTTTATGAAATGTGATTAAGAAAAAATAAAATCATTACTTTTCCTTATAAACATTTTTTTCCTTATAAACATTTTTTTAAGAATTGGATGCTTATTGGAACCAGGTTCTTAGTAGAATGGATAAACACTCTTATAGCAAATAGGAAATTTCCAATATTATGGGTGACTGAATATGTTCAAGTAAACTGGCTAATTGGAGTGTTAGTTTATATTAAAATGTTTCAGACTTAGAAAAACCACAGTTTAGAAAATATAAAGGTTATTGTTAGCAATTAGCCATTGCCAGGGCAATCCCATTTAAGGGGGAGAAAGATTGTACAAATCTCCTAAATGCTTAAGGTATCTATGTCATATTTATATACTAGTCAATTCCTTGGAACTCATTCATAAATAGTAAAATTGACAGACTGGCTGTGACTAGATATGAAAGTGCTTTAATACTTTTTCCTTTGGTAGAGGGTGCAGGGGTAATAAGAAGGGGATTGTGAGATACAGGTAAGATTTTCTGTTGGCCACAGCATAGTAGGTCTACTGTTTGAATCCATTTGCAAGGTAGAACAGGTTTCTACAATGTGATGTGTCTAAAGATTTTATTTATTTACTTGACAGACAGAGATCACAAGTGGGCATAGAGGCAGGCAGAGAGAGAGAGAGGAGGAAGCAGGCTCCCTGCTGAGCAGAGAGTCCGATGCAGGGCTAGATTCCAGGACTCTGGGATCATGACCTGAGCCGAAGGCAGAGGCTTTAACCCACTAAGCCACCCAGGCACCCAACAATGTGGCATGTCTATTACTGCTACAAAAGTTAGCTTTAGGTGATAAAGAGGGATATTGTGAAATCATATTGTGTTATGGTGTGAAAGTTGGGCCATTTAAAATTATCTTTTGGTATTTTCTTACCATGGCAAGAACAAAGCCTCAAGCCTGCAGATAATAAGTGTCTTTGAAATTTTGTATCTACTTTTATAAAGGTAAGGAAAATCTTAAACTCTCTTTGACAGAAAACACAATCTAACTAGAATTTAATAATGTTTCCATTGAATTACACTTATGTTTTCTATTTAATGCAAATGACACTGCTTTTATATTTGTATCGGCAAATATAACCTTCATTAAACACAACTTTGACCCCTCTAGAATCTCAGTTTCAAAGACTCTACTCTCCTATGCCATCATCTATCTTTTTTGGTCTGTTTTTATTTTAATCACTGGATGCTCATCATCATCTATATTTTGAGCTTCCTTCTTCCATCAAGTCCATAGACTCACGAACAAATGCTGCAATGAACATAGGGATGCATATATCTTTTTGAATTATGGCTTTCATTTTTTTGAAGAGATCCCCACTAATGAAATTGCTGCATCACATGGTAGTTCTATTTTTAATTTTTTTGAGGGACCTCCATACTATTTCCCAGAGTGGTTGGACTAGTTTGCATTTGCACCAACAATGCATGAGGGTTCTTTTTTCTCCACAAACATGTCAGCATTTGTTACTTCTTTCTTTTCGATAATAGCTTTTCTGACAGATAGAGGAGATGATATCTCATTGTGGTTTTGATTTGTATTGAGATTTTCATGTGCCCATTGGACATCAATATGTCTCCTTTGGAAAAACGTCTCTTCAGAACCTCTGCCCATTTTTTAACCAGATTGTTTGTTGTTATTGGATGGTATGGATTCTTTATGTATGCTATATATTAATCCCTAATTGTATATGTGATTTTCATATACCTTCTTCAATTCAGTAGGTTATCTTTTTATTTTGTTGATGGTTTCCTTTACTGTGAAGAAGCTTTTTAGTTTGATGTATTCTCATTTGTTTATTTTTACTTTCATTTCCCTGACTTTTGAAATCAGAACGAACCAAACCAAACCCACAAAACATTGTAAGACAGATGTCAAGGAACTTACTGCCTGTTTTCTCCCAGGAGTTTTATAGTTTCAGGTCTTATGTCTAAGTCTTAATCCCTTTTAGTTAATTTTTACATATGATGGAATATAGTGGTCCAATTTTATTCTTTTGCATGTAGCTGTTAAGTTTTCCCAACACCATTTATGGAAGAGACTGTCCTTTTCCCATTTTATAATCTTGCCTCCTTTGCTGTAAATTAATTGACCAAATATGTGTGGGTTTATTTCTAAGTTAAAGATTGTGGTTCCAGCTAACTGCTCTGAAGACTTCAAATAATATGAAAGGTAAGGGAGAAATTGAAGGCAATGAATTATAAACTCAGAAATAAGGCAAAATTTGAAAGTCTTGTTGGCAGCTTTGAAAGAGTCTCTTAAATTATATAGTTCCAGGGCCAATATGACTGAGGACAAGACTTGGGCTTGACTATAAGGGTAGCACAATTCAATCTCCAATTAAATCTTCTGTCTTATAAAGTATCATGGTTAAGTGAAGGGCATTGATGGGAAATTTGTGTTTCAAGATCCTTCTGAACCTCCTTGCTATAAGAAGCAATCTCTCATCGATTGTGAAGGAATCAGCCTTCCTCTGCATAAATGATTCTAAATGACTGGACCTAGGGAATCACAGTTCTCTCCTGGACTCACCTGTCTTACCCTTTACTGGCTCCAGATACAATTTAGACCCCAAATAACTGTTAGAGAAGTATAAATCCCACTTATAAAACTTTTATACCATACAGAGTGGAGGATAAGTATCATTTAGGGCAAATATGTTGTTTTGGGTGGTAATGATTTGGGATTTGATATTTCAGATATTGACTTAAGAGTGGTGGTAGTAGTTTGTTAGATTGGCTAATTGAAGGATGGACCAATAATGAATGGATTTTTGAGGTAAATTATACACAACGTCTCTGGTATTCTATAGATATTCAGGGAGGTGGAAATGTTGGAAATGGCTTTGTTCTGAACAAACTTTCATCTCCCTATCTGGGAACGGGACAATCTTTTTACAAAACATTAAGAGGTGCATGGGAGGGGGTTGTAGTACAAGCATCTTTGAAGAACTCTGTATGCTGGTACTTGTAGGCAATGTATAGCAATGTAATGGTAGCTTTTATAAAATCTTTGTAAAGTAATATATGGTAGTCTAAACCTCTAAATTTCCAAAAGCAGAATACTTAAATTAGTGATAGTGTATCTGACTAGTAAAATATTATTTAGCCAGTGAAAATGTAATAAATAGGAGATAAAATTATAAATGTGGCATGACTAGTAGTATAAAAAATTGAATCTTTTATATCAAGTTGAATGTAGTATCCCAGGTTGGCAGAGGCTAAGTAGAGATGTTTAACTCTCAGAGACAAGGTAAAATTACTATAATATGACATGCTGTTTATGAATAATTGGAGTGTACTGTCTGTCCTTTAGCAATGGCTTATCACAGGCTTCCTAAATATGAAATAGATAGGTAGCCTACCAAGGAGTTTTTGATATATACAGGAAAAAAAGATTCTAGATATGAAGGCAGAAATGTAGCCTCTCAATTGCTGAGTGGGAATTTAGAGCCTCTTAGTCAAGTTTCTAGAATTCATCCAATTTATGATTCAGAAACCTAATATTAAAGAAAAAGGCAAGTTAGCATCTGTTGATAGGTTCTTTTTGAGATTTTTTTCTTAAGTTAATTTTTAATACCAATAGTCATACCACATTTATAATATTCTATTTTTTCACATTTATAAGTATTTTAATTCCAATTAGTTAACACACAACATTATATAAGTTTCAGGTGTACCAGATAGTGATTCAACTCTTTCATACATTATGTGGTCCTCATCACAATTGCCCTCCTTAATCCCCTATAATATCATATGCTGTTTATTACATTTTTACTGGCTGAACAGTATTTTCCCAGTCAGATATACTGCAGCTTAATTCAGTATCATATTTTTGGAAGTGCAGAGGTTTTATGCTACCATATATTACATTGTTATAAACATCTTTTTTGATAGAATCCATAAAAAGAAGTTATTTGGTGAAAGAAATGAAATTTTTTATGTCTTACACAAGAGTTAAGCATTTTCAAATACATTTTATATTTTTGAAGAAATATATACAGGTAATGTTACTCCTCTTTTGTTAACTTATGTCTTTCTGAAGTGTTGACATTTCAGTTGAATGACAAAATATTGTTCTGGACTAACTGAAAAGTCTATTTCCAGATAAGCAAAAGTAGACTAGGAGGCATTAGATGATGTAATCAAAATGGCAATTTCCTATACATAAGAAGACTTCTCTAATTTAATATTTACATTTCCATAGTAATTATAATATATATAAAGCTGTTTATAAATAGCAGTTCCTTCTTCCCCACTCTTTAACATTATTTATACACTTCTGTTTTGATGAGTTCTTTATCAGTTGAATAATATATCTTAGCATATTTCACTTTTTCTTAATTAATGAAAGCCTTTTACACATACAAATATCATCTATACATAATCCCCTGAGATAAGAATGTTCTTCTGATAAAATAAATAAAAGATCGTTCCCACTACAGTGCAGATATAAGATATCACCATTACCCAAAATGTTCCTTTGTGCTTCTTTCTGGTCAATCTCTATCCCCCATGCTTGGCACTAGGCAACACAAATATGCTTTCTGTCACTGTGAAATATTTTTCTTTTTCTATATAAGGTTCCTTTTAATTTCATGTGAATGGAATGTAGTCTTTTAGGCCTGGCTTCATTTTACTTAGCATAAATGTTTGAGATTCATTCATGTTGTTACATGTGTTAGTGGCTCATCCCTTGTTAGTGCTGAAAAGCATTCCATTGCATATATCACAATTTGCTTATTCATTCACCAGTAACAAGACATTTGTATCATTTCCAGTATTGGGCTATTATAAATACATTTTCTACACACATTTCCAAAACGTTATTTCAATATTAGAACTTCCTACAGAAGATAATCTTTATAATTCTTGAAATTTCAGGATTAACAGAAGTAGGTAAATTTTACTGAACTCAGTAACGTGGGATATTTCTAATGAATACATCTGAAAAATGAACTAAAAATTAATCATAATCCAATTAATAATTGCTAGCTATACCACATAACCCATATATGCTGATTTTAACTTAAGTTCCATGTATCCACTGCTGTAACTCACAGTAGAATTAAATTGAATTACATTATACACAAGTAACACTTGGCAGTTTCTTTTCACAATGTTTTCATTATTCCAGCTCTCATAAAATTCCCACTGTTTGTAATGAGCTAAAGAATTAAAAACAGCCAATTAAGAGCCAGTTTTCCTGTCTGATCTTACAAAATTAAAACATTTGCGATTTTAGTAATTTAATCAAAAAAGAGATTTCAGTTTCCCAGTTTCTAAGGTGGACTACAATGCAGTTAAACACAAGTTGTACTCAAAGTAATAGTCAAGAATCTTGAGGTGAAGTGCTACCGTGAAAGGTAAGTTCCCCTAAATGCAACATCAAGGATGTATGGATGAATAATACATTTTGTGTTTACCATGATTCCCCACCACAACCTTTACTTTCATATCCACAAGAATTGGGGCAGTGATGGTATTTAGAAAACCTTGTCATAAATCCCTTCTCTAGATCTTTTTTAATCAAGAATTTTCCCCCCATCCTGTACTAATTGCTTTTATTCATTATAAGAAACATGATCACAGGTGGAGTGAATTGAACTAAATCTACTAAGAGTAACTTGTTATACACAAACTTTATTGGGTAAGACCAGTCTTTTAGAATACTAGTTAGCAAAATCTTTTTTTTTTTATGGAACTAGCTAACCCATCCTGAATTAAGATATGTATCCTTTTAGAGATTTTGAAATTACACTGAAATTAGAAGTTCTTTTCTACTTTTTAAGGTTTTTTGGTTTGTTACCTTTTTTTTTTTAATAAAGCAGCTTCAGTATGTTTGAAATTGACTTGCTAGTCTAAAGCTTTATAGTGTATATGGCTATTTGCTGAAATTTCCACCAATTCATGGACCTGCATTATATGGTATTAATGATTACACTGCAGCTTCAGCACAAAGCCAAATGGGCACAGTGTACCACATATCTTCCTTGAACTTTTATTTGCAACAAAAAATGCATTTGTTTACTTCTTTTTCTGTTTCCTTTCCCAGTATCTATCAAAAGGACCCTTATAAATTTTAATGATAAAAATAAGATTTTGCATCTAAAGAACATTGATATCACAACCAAATTTCAAAACGATGGTGGAATATATCTCAAGCCCTCATTGACACCCAGAATATTTCCCAACATTTATATTGTTTCCACAGTTATGATTTTCCCAAAAGCACACATATTTAAGAAGTGTGTGAAATAATCTTCAACCTCTGTATTCTGCTATAATTTTATCTATTCCACTGTACTATTTTAGAAGTCTTGTTAAAAAAATAAGTAAAAAGAGGAGAAACCAAACAATTTCATCTTTTCCCTCTTGGTTTATCTTTAGCTCTGTTAGCAAATGTCTTGCTTTGTAAAACTCAAGAGCATAAATCCAGGATTTTGATAAAATATTTAAGTGTATAGTACACAGAATTTTTCTATCTAATATTACACAATTAAAATATTTGAGAGTTTAGTAACTCAATTTACAAAGAGAGAAAGAGATACTCAAACAAAGCCTCTAAAATCTTCAGACAGTTTTCAAGTAGTTTGGTTCAGAGGTGAACTGAGATTTCTGAAGTCACTGTATGTCACCCTTTTGTTTTCTCTGTCTACTCTATTTGTCTTCATTTCTCTTTAGTTTATTTTTTATTTATTAAATTATTTGATTCATATTTTAGGTGCTTTGTTTCTGTTTTTAATACACTGATATATAATTAGTTACCTGCTTACCAAAAAAGAAAAAAAAAAGGAACAGTACATGGTTTGAACAACAAATCTATCATGATTTTTAAAAAACATCCAAGTCCCACTTGCTGGAGGCCCCCAAATTATTCTTTTTTCTTTCTGTACTATTTTCCTTGCTACCTGCTGATTTTACCAGAGACTTGCAACAAAATGAGGACTGGGAAAGGCACTCAATGAGGAAATGTTGTGTGGATGACTAGTCATTTGTCAAACAGCATGAAGCAAGACTGCCGTTGAGTCAGGCCTGCCACTCGATAGTGATGTATTAGTTTTTAATGTTTTAAAATAATTATAGCAAGGCCTAAGCCACCATGTAAAACCACTATATAAATTCTAGTGCCATTATTAACCTCATTTTTCAGAGACCCAATCAATCCGTGGTTCTGAGCAAAAGTGCACCCATTTTACCAATCCCAGAAGCATCAAAGTTCAAAGGGTAGGAAGCAGTTGTCAATAGGAATCAAAAGTGAAGTGGACCTCAAAGTGAAATTTTCCATTACCTCTGGAATTTCTGAGACTAATTCCTGAACTAGGCCTTCTATATCAATGCATCACTATTTTCACAAGGTCAGAAAATGCTGATACATATTCAATCAGTTTTAATGATGATTTAAGAGCCAAGCGTAAGTCAAACACATATTTTTAAAGCTCCAAAATGCCATTCAAATCCAGTAACCTGTTAACTACCATTGAAGGTTCGTTTCAAATCTTTACTCATTTACTGAGTATACAGCAAGATTTATAATATGATAGAGAAGGGAATCATTTATATTGTGAATTCAGTTTTTCAAAAACAGTATCAGCCGTTTCAGTTTTGAACTTTTTCTTTTTCCTGTTTTCCAGAACTCTTATGTTTAAGTTCTTAGGAGGACATCTTGGAAAGCAGAAAGAAAAAATGGCTTCCTCTCTGTTTTTTTCTTCTTCTTTTTTTTTTTTTTTAAGATTTTATTTTTTTATTTGAGAGAGAGAATGAGTGAGAGACAGAGAGAGAGAGAGAGAGAGCATGAGAAGGGGTAGAGTCAGAGGGAGAAGCAGACTCCCTGCTCAGCAGGGAGCCCGATGTGGGATTTGATCCTGCGACTCCAGGATCTTGACCTGAGCTGAAGGCAGTTGCTTAGCCAACTGAGACACCCAGGGGCCCCTCTGGTTTCTATCAGTACATTCTTTTGAATAATAGGTTGGAAAATGGCGAAAGGAGTTAGATTTTTGGCGTGCTGTTGCTACAAGAAATTTAATGAGATAGACTATAGACATTTTATTCAGTATGTGGGCTGTATATATTCAGATAGAGGTCAGTAAGTAATACAGACAGACCTGTAATTGAACGATGTGAAATAATTCATATCCTAGCAATTCCCACAATACCGCTGATTGAATAAGAAAATGTGTATGAACCACAGCTCATGGGTTTCTGTGTGTGAATGCAAATATGTAAAACTGAATGCATTTTAGAATTTTACATAAAACTTAACTATGTTACTTAAGGAATATCTCCTCCTCTTCTTGTCTTCTTCCTTTAATATACCACATGGGTGTGATTTGTAGATTCTCTCGGGAATTTCCAAAGCATTTTCAATCTACAGCCTCAGGAGTCACCAAGTCAAACAAAGATTTGGGTGGAATAAATGAGCAATGGAAAAATTAGAAAACAAGTTCATATTGCTGGGCTGAAGTGGTAAATCCAAACCAGGCATGTAATGAAGTAGGAAGTGAGGTCAGGGAAGAGAGGGATCAGGGTGAAGTGGCAAAACAAAACAAAGCAAAACACAAAAACCTATTAAATTCAAGCCAAAATCAGGAAGTAAGAGATTAAAAGCAAAGGTTAGGGAAAAGTGGAGAAAGGGGAACCCTCCTACACTGTTGGTGGGAATGCAAGCTGGTGCAACCGCTCTGGAAAACAGCGTGGAGGTTCCTCAAAAAGTTGAAAATAGAACTACCCTATGACCCAGCAATTGCACTACTGGGTATTTACCCTAAAGATACAAACGTAGTGATCCGAAGGGGCATGTGCACCTGAATGTTTATAGCAGC
>PISX010007886.1:0-85855 GCA_004024625.1 Mellivora capensis
CATCTTGTTTCTTTTCTTCTTTTTCCGCCCCCCTAGTCCCCCATGTTGCATTTCCACTTCCTCATATCAGGGATATCATATGATAGTTGTCTTTCTCTGATTGACTTATTTCACTAAGCATGATACCCTCTAGTTCCATCCACGTCGTTGCGAATGGCAAGATTTCATTTCTTTTGATGGCTGCATAGTATTCCATCGCATACACTCAGATCTTAACAATGTCGGGATGGCCTTCCCCTAGTTCATCGTCTGAATACTCTGATGCAGATGCATCGTGCTCTGACCTTGAGTGGCATTACCAAATTACCACTGTTATCCGGACTTCAGCAAGTTCCCAGAAAGGCAGGGCTGGGTTGGGAGGAGGGGGTGGTAGTGCTTAGCAAGCAGGAAATACCATCCTGTCACTTCATGAAACCCAACCAGTAATAAAAGCAATTTAATGCCAAAACTTTGATCTGCTGAGTGCTTAAAAAGACACAATTTTAGAAAAAAAAATTATTCATGATTTTTCAAGAAACCAAATGCTGTTATTCTCAGTTGTGATAAATCCTCTCCTAAAAATTCCAGCAGATTCGGAGCAAATACTGGAATGCATATTGTCGTCAACGATGGGAAGACTGAAAGCTTCTAAGAACATAAAATCCTAATATCATCGTCTCACCAATTTGCTCAAGCATTGAAATATAATAAAAATACGGGCACCCAAACTACTGAAAGTATAATTGATCCCCCTATTTATTTATTTATTTATATTGGTAATTCAGAACCAAGTTTCAAACTCGTCATTCCTCTAGTTCTCCATCGCTAAGACCACAACACCCTATGTCTGGAGTTTTTCTAAAAGCTCCTGTCCACTGAACGCCTACATGTGCCAGGCTTGGTTTTCTTCACTGAATCAGCAGTGTTTGATGTAATCCCCCAAAGTCCCGAAAGGAAAGGATCATAGGCAAATTCTGCAGACGCTGACCCTGGGTTCAAGTTAAACAACCTGTCCAGGTGTCCACAGCTTGATGGGGCAGGGGCAGGGTCCTAATGCGGGTCTGTCTATACACCTTCCAGTCCAGCTCTGTCAGCTTAGAATATGCTGGGGCGGGGTGCCTGGGTGGCTCAGTGGGTTAAAGCCTCTGCTTTCGGCTCGGGTCATGATCCCAGGGTCCTGGGATCGAGCCCCACATCGGGCTCTCTGCTCCGCGGAGAACCTGCTTCCTCCTCTCTCTCCCTGCCTGCCTCTGTTGCCTACTTGTAATCTCTGTCTGTCAAATAAATAAATAAAATCTTTAAAAAAAAAAAAAAAGAATATGCTGGGGCTTGGGGTGAACCCTTACCAACCATGATGTATCCCAGGATATTAATTTTTTTTCTATTGTGGCCGGGGGGGGGGGGTTGTTTAGTTTTAATAAATCTTCATCAGGCTGCCAGTCTCTTTCATTCATCACTTCCCATTCTCACTTCTCCCGTCTGCCTCAGGGTTCCAAAGAAGAATGGTCTGAACTTCCTGGTTTTTAAGACTCTGGGTGAACAGGCTAAGGTCATGGCCACCTACTGGAGACATGAAACATGGAGAAACCAAAGGTAAGTCCATGTACTTATGGTGACTTCCTAAGACTTCACTCCCCTCCCAGATCACTGGGCCAAACCCCAGCCTCCTGACCTGAGCAGCCCAGCGAGAACCCACAACAGCAGCAGAAAGGAGAAAGCAGGAACTGTACAAACATGAGCGAGAAGGGTCAGTCCCAGCAGGGTTTTAAAAACGCAAGTTGAAAAACTGAAAATAGGACTGTCTGCCTATCAGATCAGTTCTTAAAATCTCAAAGATAATAGCGCTACCTGCTGAAGACGGTGTGATACACGTTTATACTTTGTTTGTGGGAACATAAATTAAAACACCTCTTTTAGAAAATAATTGAGGGATGCATATAAGAACCTTAAAAATGCTCACCCTCTCAGTCAATTATTCCTTTGGGGTCTCTCACCCAACCAAATAATCTAAAACTTTAAAAAAAACTTTGTTTACTACATTGTTTAGTGAAATAGTATTTATAGCAACATATAAATACTAAACTTCAAACAACCTCATGCCACAAGAATAAAGAATCAAGGAATATGTGAGACATATGTATAAAAAACAGGATAGGGTTAAAATATGAGGCAACCATGAAAACTTGTTCCTGTAAAATTGTGATTCAATTTTTTCAATTACAGGAACATCTTACAAATACATAGAAGAAAAGAAAGTAAAAAAAAAAAAGGACATTAAAATTATAACAGTGGCAGACCCTAACTGTATTATTCTAATTTCTGATACTCTTTTTTTTACCTTCTTACATTTTATTTTCATAATAAAAAAATAAAATAAGCCTTAAATATTATGTTTACCCAGCACTTATGACAACATAACGGTAGGTGTGCTGTTGTATTAGTGGGAAAGGAAACAGAAGCATTAAAAGAATATGATTTCAATTTTGGTATTAAAGAAGAAAGGCATCAAAATATTACAGTGGGGAGATAATGAGTAATTTATACTTTGTCTGTTTTTCCATATTTTTAAATTTTTAGAAAATAAAAGTTTTCATAATTATTTAAAAATCATCATTTTGAGAGTGGCTTTATTAAGCATTGTTAGCCATAAAAAGGAAACGAAAACTGCTAGCCAGAGGGGTGTGCTTGAAGAGGGCTCTGACATGGTGCCTACTCCCTTTGTTGAAAAACAAAACCAACTGGGCACTTGGGCAGCTCAGTGGGTGAAGCATCTGCCTTCGGCTCAGGTCATGATCTCAGGGTCCTGGGATCGAGTCCCACATCGGGCTCTGCTCAGCGGGGAGCCTGCTTCTCCCTCTTACACTCCTTCTGGGCTCTCTCTGTCTCTCTGCCTTTCTCTCTCTCTCAAATAAATAAATAAATAAATAAAATCTTTTTAAAAAAGAAAAGAAAAAAAAAAAAAGAAAACACACCAGCCAGATGGTGTTGAGGCCTGGCACCAGGTGTTAGAGACAAGTCCGCACAAACTGAGCCTTGCTCCGTGACTTGATCAGAAGATTGGAGAGCCGAGTGGCAAGGAAGCAGCTTCGGCACCACGTGCCCCGAGTCTGCGACCCTGTAAACGCCACACTCATCCTGACACCCACTCGAGGAGACTCTGACTGGGCCACCAGGCTGGGGTCACTGTGGTGTGTGCCCATCTGGCCGCCACGCTGACTGACCCTGCACTCGGGGACTGAGCCAACAGGACACCAAATCCCCTTTCCTCTCGCAGACACAGGATTTCCATCCAGAGGAGAACTTGTTCTCCAGTGAGAAGCAGGAAGAGACAATGGAAATGCTGCTAGGGTGACCGGGGTCTCCTTTCTGGGGCACTGTGGGCATTTCAGTGCATTCAGTTCATCCACTCATCGTGGATGTGGATTCGCACAGAGATGGAAGAGAGGGGGTAGACTTAGTAGGAAAAGACAGACAAACATACAGGGGGACAAAATGAACAAAAGAAAGCAAAAACACAGAAGAAAGAAAGAAGAGAAGAGAGAGGGAAGAGAAAGGAAAGGAAAGGAAAGGAAAGGAAAGGAAAGGAAAGGAAAGGAAAGGAAAGGAAAGGAAAGGGGGGGAGGCAGAGAGAAAGAAAGAGAGAGGGAGGGAAAGAGGGAGGGAGGAAGGGAGGAAGAGGGGCACCTGGGTGGCTCATTCGGTTGAGTGCCCAACTCTTGATTTTGGCTCAGGTCATAATCTCAGGTTCCTAAGATCGAGCCCCATCAGATTCCCCACTGCACACAGTCGGCTTGGGATTCTCTCTCTCACTCTCCCTGTGCCCCTTCCACTCATATTCTCTCATAAATAGATAAATAAATAAATAAACAAATAAATAAATAAAATCTTTTTTAAAAAGGAAAGGAAAAAAATCCCTATTTCTCACTTTAGCAGAAGAATGAATCCAAACCCCTCCTCGGCCCCTCAGCCAGCAGACTAAATCGCTGAGCTCCTGCCCCAAAAGCCCGTTGACTGGAGCCCACACTGAGGAGTTATGCCCAGAGGGCACCATGACGTCACCCAGGCCTAACGCTGCCCCAGCTTATTTTGCTTAAAAACATTTCTTATGACTGCAGCAGATCAAAGTGCATTCCTGTCCGAATAAAGGCAGTGTTACATCCTGAGCAGTCAAGAGTGTGGACACGGGGGCTTATCTCCAGCACCCCCATCGCGTGCGTGCACACACACACACACACACACACAGTCTGATGAGTCGGAGTCAGGATTTCGCTTCTCGAAACTTCAAAATCATCACTTACAGAGGGGCCCCTCCCTCCGGGCACTGATCTGAGTCTGAAGGTCATGGGGCCACACAGTGCCCTCGGCATGAGGCCCCTGGCAGCCTCCATAAACACTGGCTAGCAGGAGGAAATCCCCGTCCCAGAGAGCTGCATAAGGGCATCCAAGAGAAGGTAGTCAGCAGCCCCCAGGCCATCAGCACGTTCCTGAAGGCCTGGTTTCCCAGTACCTTAAGTAAGAGGCCAGGATAACCCAGCAGCCAGATAACTTGGCATCCAAACCAGCAATAGCTGGAAGTGTGAAAACAGCACTGTTATATTAAGGCAGGGACAACTATAGTAAAATGGGACCATCCCAGACAGATTGAGACAGTGTGCTCACACTGACAAAAACAGTAGTTCCTGCGTGCCCGAGAATGTTCTGGAAACACTGCACATTGTGGCCTTCTAAGTCTCCTACTGAGGGGTTGAGAGTTAACCATTTCCTGCTCCCTCTCAGAACAAGAGCCCAGATGGCATGAGATACAGGAGACACAGGAATTTGATTGAGGTATAATTTGCATACAGTGAACAAAACCTGTATTAAGTATACTGTTGAAAGAATTCCGATGAGTGTACACACCCAAATAACCATCATGAAAATCAAAATGTGGAACATTGTCATCCACCCAAAAAGTTTCCTCTTTTCACTTTGCAGTTTGTCCCCATGCCAAGTCCCAGCCCCAAGCGACAACGGCTCTGCTGTCTGTCACTATAGATTAGTTCTGCCTATTCCACAAGTTCATATAAATAGAATCATACATCAGGTTCTCTCCCATGTCTGGTTTCCTTTGTTCGGCATCATGTATCTGTATGTCATTTCTTTTGACTGCTGGATGGACTCCTTTGCCTGGATAAGCACAGTTGGCAAATCCATTCACCTCTGGAGCATATTCAAGGCTATTATAAATAAAGCTTCTATGAATATTCTTGTATGTGTCTCCTTGCATACAAGAAATGTTTTCATTCCTTTTGCATAAATGCCTAGGAGTGGAATTTGGGATCATATGATAAGGTATGTTTACTTTGTGAAGAAACTTTCAAGATGTTTTATAAAGTGATCATTCCATTTTTTACTCCCACCGGGAATGTGTGAGAGTTCCAGTGGCTTCCACATTCTTACTGATACTTAATATTGTCAGTCTTTTCAATTTCAGCCACTCGAGAGATTGAGTAGGGTATCTCATGGTTTCATGTGGCATTTTCCTGGTGACTACTGATGTGGAGCGTCTCTCATGCACTTATGGACCATTCACGTATCTTCTTTTGCAAAATATTTTAAGGGGCACCTGGGTGGCTCAGTCGGTTAAGCATCTGACTTTGGCTCAGGTTAGCATGATCTCAGGGTCCTGGAATGAAGGCCCACATCGAGCTCCCTGCTGAGTGGGGAGTCTGCTTGTCCCTCTCCCTCTACCCTTCCCCCCCAGCTTGTGCTTATTTTCTTTCTCAAATAAATAAAATCTTTTAAAAAATTAAGTTGTCTTCTCATTGAGCTGTATGAGTTCTCTGTATATTTTAAATATAAGATCTTTTTCAAATATATATATATTGCAAATATTTTCTGTCTGGGACTTGTCTACCCATTTTCTTAATGGCATCCTTCAAAGATTATAAATAAAGCTTTAAATGTTAATGAGGTTCCATTTACCAATTTTTTTATGGTAGGTCTTTGTGGCCTAACAAGCTTGGCCTACTCCCAAATCACAAAGATCTTCTATTTTTTTTCTAGAAGCTTTAGAGTTTTAACCCTCATATTTAGATCCATGATTCATCTTAATATTTGTTGTGGTATGAGTCAGGACCAAAGCTCATTTTTTTCTCCCACAAGGATATAGTTCTCCAACACCATTTGTTGAAAAAGACTATCCTTACCTTGCTGAATTATTTTGGCATCTTTGTCAACTATCAGTTGTCCAGAGATATGTGGGTATACTTCTGTACTCTCTATTCTGTTCCACTGATCTATATTTCTATACTTATGCTGATTGTATACTTACCTGTTTACTACAGGCTTACAGTAAGTCTTAAAATGAAATAATGTAAATTCTCCAACTTTGTTTTATTATTATTTTTGGTTTGTCAATTACTACCAAAAAAAAAAAAAAAAAAAAGCCTGTGAGCTATTTGACTATGATTTCACTGAATCAACAGATTTCTTTATTTGGGGGAGAACTGACATCATAACAATACTGACTTTTCCTATCCATGAGCATGGTATGTCTCTTCATTTATTATAGAGTATCTTTAATTTCTCAGTAACATCCTGAGGATTTCAGTAAATATATGTACTTCATATTTGTCCCTAAACATTTAGTGTTTTTACACCATGAGAAAGGTATTTTTATATAATTTTTCAACTGTTCATTGCTACTGTATAAAAATCTATTGATTTTTTTTTAATACTGACTTGTGTCTACACTTTACTATGAGTTTTAGTAAACTTTTTGTCAATTTCCTAGGATTTTCTACATAACAGTCATGTTAATAAAGATGGTTTTACTTCCTCCCTTTCATTCTGATGCTTTTTATTTCTTTTTCTTATCTTATTGTACTAGCTAAGACCTCCATTACAATGCTGAATAGGAATGGTGAGAGCAAACATCCTTGTTTTTTCCTAATCTTACAAGAAAGGTAGCCAGTCTCCCACCATTATGTATGATATCCAGCGTAGATTTTTCAATAAATACCCTTTAATAAATTGAAGACTTTTCCTTCTGTCCCTAGTTAGTTTTGAGGGGTTTCTTTTTAATCATAAATGGGTGACTTTTCAAATACTTTTTCCGCATAAACTGAAATAATCATATGGTTTTTCTACTTTATTCCTCCAATGGGTTATTTACCTTGATTGATTTTTATTTTTTTCCAAGTTTTATTTAATTTCCAGTTGACTAACAGACAGTGTAATATTCATTTCAGGTGCAGAATTTAGTGATTCATCACTTACATACAACACTGGTGGTCATCATAAGTGCCCTCCTTAATGCCCATCACCTATTTAACCCATCTCTCCACTCTCTTCCCCTCCAATAATCATCAGTTTGTTCTCTGTAGTTAAGAATCTGTTTTTTGGTTTGTCTCTCTATTTGTTTTGCTTCTTAAATTCCACATATGTGTGAAATCATATGGTATTTGTCTTTCTCTGATGGACTTATTTCTCTTAGCATTATTCTCTCTAGCTCCATCCACATCAATGTAAATGGCAAAATATCATTCGGTGAGACCCTTCTCCAGAAGACCGGCACAGACCCCTATCCTCACTACATACATTGGTTGGTTATAATTTTAAACTAGACTTATATTACTGGTATGAATCATTTGATCATGATGTATTATCTTTTTTTTTATTGCTGAATTCCATTTGCTACTGTTTTGTAAGGATTTTTGCATCTCTATTCATGAAATTTATCAAACTGTAGTTTTGGTTTGTTTTATATACTGTCTTTGGTTTTGAATTTGGGTAACACTGACATTATAAGGGATCAATTTGGATAACTAAGAGTGGTAAGGGCAGAAATGGGGTTGGGGGAAAAAAGATGAAATGAGCAAATTTGTAAGATGAGACAACCAACTGAATGGCCACATATGAATAAAAACTTTACCAGTTTTAGTTACAAGTTCAATTGGAGTTAAAAAAAAAATCAGACTCTTTTTACTTAGAAACAAACAAACAAAACTGCATCCAGAAAAGGGAAGCAATAATTACCCCCTCCTCTAAGACAGCTGAGACTCTCCAAGGTCCAGGGTTCAGTTCTGTACAACACCATTTAAGACAGACTGAACTGGATGCCAGGGTACCACCATCAGGATGATAAAGTGCCTTGAAATTATGGAAGGATTAGAAATGTTTCCCATGGTGAAAAGCAAGAGAGTGGGGAGGAAGGACACACTGGTGTCTTCGGGGAAAGCAGGACAGACTGGTTGTCTTTAGTTTGTGAAGGACTGTCACAAGGGGAGGAATTAAACTTGTTTCCTATGGCCCCAGAGGGTAGAACAAGAGACAATGGGTAGGTGTTGGGTTTCAGTCCACCATAATGATTTTGTAACAAGTACAGCAACCTCAAAATTTGGTCTTGGACACAGTAAGTTTCCCTCCACTGCCTGTGATCAAGGGGAAGTTGCATCGCCACTGAGAAAAGGGTGCGGAAAGATGCTATACAAGGGATTTGAATCTGCTTTGGCTAAATCCTTCACATGGTGCCCCTGTCCTGTTCCACTTTGCCTGCCAGTTGCCCCTTGAACAAAAACTCTTCTGTGTAGCTTCTATACTGTAGTCCAAAGAAAGAAATGGCCAAAATCCTTACAGCTATGGTTGCCAAACACCAGGACTTGATAAATTAGGGGTGCATTTTTAAAAACAGAAAAATTCAGTCTTTCTTAATAAAGATTTACTCAATTGAAGGATTCTTCTTTATGCTAAGATTATGTCTTTACTACTTCTTTTTGTATTATTTTTTTCTTTTATGGAATGGTCATGGTAGTAGATGATCTTGTTTTTATGTCTTTACCCAACAAAACTAAAAACTGGCAACTCTATCTCAAAACTTCTTTCTCTTTTTCTTTTTTAAACAGGTATTGCTTTGTGAAATGCAAAGTCTGTAGCAGTCCACTCAGCCCAGTCACCATAAGGACCTCGTCCTTGGATCAACTGGATTTATCCAGGCCAGATTTTCTTAAAGTGGGGTGAATGGGGAGTTAAGGCCCTTTATGTCTAGATTTTAACATGCCTATGAAATACCTAAAACTGGGAATAGCTTACATAGATTTTATCAGGTCCTCAAAGGTGACCAATCTCTGATTTAGTCTGAGGATATTGAAATTAGGTTTTTAAAATGGATGGTTGAGTGACCGGGCTGTAATGACCTTTATCCCAACCCTACAATTTCATGCCTCTGTTTTTAAGACCCCCCATGCATGGTAGGTTCTTGGGGCATGGATAATCACCTAAGCTCACTTACAGGGCCCTTCACAGCCAGAAAACATTCATGAAGTCACAGAACCCAAGGGTGTAGGGAAAATTCATGCAAGATCCCTCTAACATTACCATTTTACCTACTATTATCCCTGAACACTCCAAATTCCAATGAAATCTCTTAAGTTTCTAAAGCAAATGAACTCATTCCAAAATAGAAATTCTTGGGGCGCCTGAGTGGCTCAGTCGGTTAAGCATCAGACTCTTGACCTCAGCTTGGGTCTTGAGCATGGTCATGAGTTCAAGCCCTGCATTTGGGCTCCACATTGGATGAGAAGCCTACATTAAAAAAAAAAAAAAAAAAAGGAAAGAAAAGAAATTCTTGAAGGCTTCACTTATTAAGTCACAAATATTCCTACTCTACGAAAATATTAAAAGGTGATGTCATCAGTATGCAAAAATCGGAGTTTCTGACTCAGGGTCTCTGCTTAAATTGTTCTTCTATGGAACATACTCAGACCCAGTTTGAAAAAAGGCTTTCAGCCCCTGCAGTATAGACAGATACAACCAGTCCCAGGGAAGAAGCTTTCACAGCGGGAACGCTTTGGACATTCTGGCCAGTTCTCTGAGACTACAGAGCAGTCCAGAAACTATACAATGTGGCTTTTGTTCAAGTGGCAATTAGCAGAAATTATAGACCAGGGCAGTGTCATTGTGCAGAGGATTCAGCCAAAGTAGACACAGACCAGTTTTCATTAGACCAGCCAAAAGCTGGAGAACCCTCTTTTAAAAAATTAAACAAGCTCTCAGCCTATTTGCTCCCGTTGTAACGACGCTGAGAAGTGGGCTTCCTCTCGCTTACAGATAGTACCTGGAGGACACTCTGGGGGGGAGCTCTAAGTGTTGGGTCTTTGATTGACAAATGTATTCAAGGGGAAATTGCTGGTGTGATTTTACTCATTATTAGGGAAATGAAGGAGCTGAATTGTGCTGTCTTGTAGCTCCTGTGCCAGTTATAATGGTATCTCTGGTTACTTTTTTTTTTTTTAATCAGACATTAGAGTATGGGGATCCATTTTGGTCTCTATGAAGCAGGAAGGAGAGAGTCTGCAGGCAGAGATCAGAGTAATTAAAGGGTAAGAAGGGGGATTTGTGCATGGCAAGTCAGAGGACCTCTGACTTCAGGTAGTTCAAGGCTCATATGGTCTACTTGTTAGTCTTAGTTCAGCCTTTTTTATGCTTATTAAGAAATTCACCACTTCCTCCCTGGGAGCAGCATCCCTTCGTGTACTTGCAGAGAATGGCTGTGCCCAACCACCCCAAGTCTGTTTTAACATGTTTCTGGGTTCCCAGACCTTCCACCATCCCCTCCATTTCCTCCTGGATATTCCGGTCTCTCTCATCATCCAACCTAAAATAAGGAAACTTAACCTAGAAAAAGGAAAGCCTAGGAGCCTCTGATAACCACTGTCAAGGTTTTCAAGATTGGACTGTAGGAAAATGTTCTTTACTCTTCCAAATTCACAGGGGAGCTTCAGCAAGACAAGGCCATAAACCATTCCCACTGTGTCTTATAATGAGCCCTCAATTCTGCAGGACCCCAGGAGGGGCAGCTTCTTCCTCTCGTGTGCTAGTTAGGGTTTGTGAGGCATTGCAAGAAACCCACAACCCCAGGGGTCAAGAGCCTAGGCATAAGAGCCGGCTCTGCCCACATCTTCCTGGGTGACTTTAGGGATGGCATCCTGTGCCTCTGGGCCAGTCCCACCTCTGGGGTCCCAGAGGGGCTGGACTCCTGGGGTTCCTAGGGGGGTAAGGGCAAGTGCAGAATCATTGCTCACAGGGCTCAAGAACCCCTATGCTGAAAGAGCTTCGTTTAGAGATGAAATGAAAGGACAGCTATCGTCCCAGGAAAAATTTGGTGTTCAAAGGGCATTCTTGGGCTAGAAATAGACAGGACGAAATGTCTCCCCAAGTCCTAAAGTTCCTTGACCCTTAAATACCCCATAGAAAGGGAAGTCCTAATGAGATGAAATGATTTCTCCGGGTCTACTCTACCTCTAGATGAGAATTTGGAGAATTCACTACATGGATGAAACCTTCCCACTCTGGCATAATGCCTTTTTTTTTTTTTAATAAAATCAAAAAATTAAAAGTCAAATGTAAAATCTTCACACTTACAGGTATGTTTCATGGTGATTCTTACAATGTCTGCCCAGGTGGGGTCCTGCATATTTTGTCAAATCAAGCTCCTTTTGTCTCCACTTCTTTAGATGGTTTATTACAATGGTAAAGGGCTTGAGTTTTGAAACCATACAACACTTACTACTTACAAGGATGGTTAACCTCAGGCAAGCTGCCTGAGCCCCCGAGCCTTAAATTGCTCACCTGTGAAATGGGTATAAGAATCTGGGCCTCACAGAAGTGTAGTAAAAATGAAATGAGCTGCTCCCCATATCCCTAGCAGGCCTGCACCCCACTGCCCCCACCCCATATCAGGCATGATTGCTTTGGAATCAATTTGATCATTTTTATTAAACCACATTTTACACTTTGGGTTTTCAGATTACATGGTAATCGAGTCTTTTGACTAAAGGAGGTTTACACCTGATAGAGGAATCCGGTCTAATTCTCACAGCTCAGGGTGATGAAGTACAACCTCGCAATCACACAATTCCGCTCCCCGGAAAAACTGCAAACTCCGTGCTCTCTTGCCAAACTTTCAAGCACCTTCTTTATCCCCTAGAGGGACACCTGCCCCTCATCCCCTCTCAGCTGGGAGCTCATTCGGAGTGCGGTCCTATCTCTTCCATCATCCATTTCCTGGAGCTGGGCTCTAGAAAATTATCTAGATTATCTAGATCAACTTCCCCTTAAGGAGAAAAAGGGAAATTGGGATAATGTACAGCAGGTTGGAGATGACCCACTTCAGGCCAGGTTCTTCCCTTCCCCAAGCCCTGAATGTCTTCATGTTCCCCAGGAGCAACTCTGGTGAGAACATCCCAGGCAGGGGGGCCCAACTTTACCAAGGTTCTGCCTAGACGTAGAAGGTGGTACTTCCCCTCTAGAGAGGCTGGGGATCCAGGGTGGGATCTGAACTGAAGGTTCTGCTCCCACGCTCTCTATTCTCGGCCTTTACTGCCTCCTCCAAATGGAAACCTCGGCTTTATTTGTACCACTAAGATCCTCAGGAATGAGAGAGTCTATCCCTGAAGTGATGCCCTTTTTCAAAACACGGAGCACGCATGCAAATACATGCAAATGTCTCACACATTAGAGTTAAAGATCCGAGACAGACTCCACAGGAAGGCCTCCCTCACATGCTGTATTTCTGTTGTGATTCACGATGAGGGTTATATTTAATTACAGCTTTCTACCTTTTTTTTTTTTTAAGATTTTATTTATTTATTTGTCAGAGAGAGAGAGAGAAGTGAGCACTGGCAGGCAGAGGCAGAGGGAGAAGCAGGCTCCCCGCCAAGCAAGGGCCTGATGTGGGACTCGATCCCAGGACGCTGGGATCATGACCTGAGCCGAAGGCAGCCGCTTAACCAATTGAGCCACCCAGGCGTCCCACAGCTTTCTACCTTAAATCAGAGAGTCCACTGCATGGAAGCGTTTGCCGGGTCGGCTTCCAGAAATTCAATCTGTGTGTGAAATACAAATTGGCTTTCAGCTCCTGGAGCCCATAATCAAGGCTCAGGCTCTTGACTCCACCGCTCTCCATCTCTATGGTCCCAGGAACCAAGGTGTCACCATCAGAAATACCTTTTGCATTCTTCCCTTCTCGCGTCCAGGCTGAGGATACATTTGGGAGGAGGTTAGGAAACAAGGTTCTAATAGCAGCTGTGCCACGTGCAGAAGACCTAGAAAGAATCAGAACCTCTCCCAGCCTCACCTTCATCATCGCTGAAATAAGGATAATAGGCATTTCGTCTCTCTACCCCAGCCTTGGAAGATGAAGCATTCTCCCCCCGGCCTGGTCCCCCAGTCCGACTCCCCTCTGGACAAGGACAGAGAAATGAGGCCAGTGCCATGTGCATTCCTGTGCAGTGGCTGCCATCGCGGCACCCAGAGATAAAGTGTGCCAAGCGCCCGGAGACGGAGCGCTGGGCACCGAAAGTCTTGGCTGTCACCATCTCAGGCCTATCACTCCTGCGGGTGGCCCCTGGCCTCAGCCTCGCTCTTCTCCACAGGTGTGTGCACCAGGATCCATTTGCATAGCTGCCCGCGAGCAGCAGCATCTGTTTCTGGCATTTTCCGGCCCGAGAAAATTCTTGCCTTTGGTGCAGAGTCGCGTTAATGATTCAGACTCTACTCTACCCTAAACAGATTGCAAATGTTTCCTCAACGGAAAAGAGGATACACCATAAAATGGAATGTTTCCTTAAGGGTTTGGGGATTTTCTTTCTTATAGTCAATCATGTTTTTAAGCATTTAGGAAACAAATATAATGCATCTTTTTTTTTTTTTTAATCATGATCAAGTCAGTTCCCCTCCAGATGGAAAAATTCTAGGTTTTTAAATTAAGACCATCCTATCCGCCTACTTTTCCTGATTTCAGTGGGCTTCAGGGCTGCCAAGGACCTTGGGAACCATCCCATTTAATGTCTTGACTTTCAGATCCAAACACCTCCTGGTCTCAGAAGGTGGAAGACCTACCCAAGGTCACACAGCCAGTCCAGGGCAAAGGTGAGATGATCCACAGGTTTCCAAATCCACAATCAGCCATGCCTCCTTCCTTTGTGTGCTAACAGCAATAAACGCCATGGAAGTGAAAATGAAATCAGGTTTCCTTCTGACTGAGTTGATCACCTATGCCGGGTGAGCTGGGTTTTCAGTACATTTGCAACGGTCCGACTTAATAGGCGGCCCCTGTGTCAGGTTGGAATTCATCCGGGGAGAGGTGCCGGTGAAATCCCAAATCCTTCTATTTCCCCGACACAGGAGCTCCCGGCATCGGAGTGACACCAGTCCCAGCAGAGAGACCAAACCCGCGAAGACGCCATACAGAGTTGCCAGACGCGGCTAGTCCTGCGTGCGCCCCACGTACTCTAAAAATATGTGTGTTGTTTACCTGAAGTTCGAATTTAACTGAGCATGATACCTTATCTGGCGACTCTGACCACACAGACAGGTTTTTAAGCCACAATAGTCAAAAAGAAGTCTCAGATGGAAAAGCCACAAAGCTCCAACCACAGACACCATCTCATAACCAAACTCTTCCTCACACAGGCGACTCCACGTCATGCGTGTCAGGGCAGTTCTTGACAGAAACTAAATGATTCGATTAAGGTTAAAGATTCTCTGAAGTGACAGGGAGAGTCTAGCTAATGTAAAACAAGACACCATTAAGGAACTTAAATTTCAGGTTTCTCTCTCAAGTCGATGGACAATCATTTCTTTTTCCTTTTTCTTTTTTTTTAAGATTTTATTTGACAGAGAGACACAGCGAGAGAGGGAACACAAGCAGGGAGAGTGGGAGAGGGAGAAGCAGGCCTCCCGCTGAGCAGGGAGCCCCGATGTGGGGCTCGATCCCAGGACTCTGGGACCATGACTTGAGCCGAAGGCAGACGCTTAATGACAGAGCCACCCAGGCACCCCTGGACAATCATTTCGAGACCACGGACCATGTGCTCCCCCCTTCTTGCTGGAGCTTTACGAAGGACACGGCCACACTTGCTCTCTACACTTCCCCACCTCCCGTGCAATCCTCAAAACACCATCATCTGGTTCCTACTCTTATATTTTTTTAAGATTTTATTTATTTATTTGACAGAGATCACAACTAGGCAGAGAGGCAGGCAGAGAGAGAGGAGGAAGCAGGCTCCCTGCTGAGCAGAGAGCCCGATGCGGGGCTCGATCCCAGGACCCTGGGATCATGACCTGAGCCGAAGGCAGAGGCTTTAACCCACTGAGCCACCCAGGCGCCCCTCCCACTCTTATTATACAACCGGCACCATTCTTGCTAGGGTGTACCATGACCTAATCCAGGAGATCCTCATTCTCTGTAGTGTTCGTGGTCAGTAAAGTTGCCACGAACCCGGGACAAGCAAATACCACACCCTTTGCTCCTCCAGGAAGTGCAGAGTTAGGTTCCTAGGAGGCTCTGGCACATTCTCAAAAATCAACCTTGTTTTATGTGTGTTTCTGGGGATTTCGTATTTTTTTTAAAGACTTTATTCATTTATTTGATAGAGACACAGCGAGAGAGGGGACACAATGAGGGGGAGAGGGAGAGGGAGAAGCAGGCTTCCCGCTGAGCAGGGAGCCTAGTGCGGACTCGATCCCAGGACCCCGGGATCATGACTTGAGCCAAAGGCGGACGCTCAACCAAGTGAGCCACCCAGGCGCCCCTGTGTTTCTATTAAAGACATATTATTTAACATATATTGTTCACTCGTTAACTTTGAACTGGTGGCCAACAGCACTGTAACTCACGGCTGGGTGAAACGTACCTAGCACAAGGCACATCACGGGCTTCCTACGCTTCGGGACCCTGCACATCACTTCACTGCACCTGCGGGCTGTTTTAAGATGGCCAACAAAAAGCACCAAAATGTGAAAAACATAGGGCCACTAAGTAGACTGCAAAGGACAGATGTCACAGGTGACCACGCACTGCCAAGAGGGGCGTCGGTCGTGGGAGTGGTCCTTCATGCCACATCTCCAACACCAGCTTCTCCAGCTGCGGGGCTCCCGGTCCACCCTACCAGGCCCCAGCCCAGGCCACTGGCCCTGTGACTTCCCTTATGTCACCTTCTGTGCATCAAATAGATGAAGCTCAAGACAAGAGACCAGGCAATCACGGCTAAGAATGTGCCCGCCCTGGGCTAACAGCCTTTCTTCCGTACTTCATCAAGTCCTCCCTCTAGCCTTGTGATTCATATGGAAAAAGGAAACATTACAAACTTTGTCCAAAGCCACACGTGAGAGCTGAGGGTCAGACCAGCTTCTAAGCTCTGCTCCAGATCAGTGGTTGGCAAACACACGCGGCCCGAACCCACGCCCGTTCATCTCCGTATTGCCTGTGGCTGCTTTTGAGCTACAAGAGGGTTGAGTAGAAGCGACAGAGGAGGTGCGACCTGCAAAGCCTAGAATATTTACCGTCTAGCTCTTTAGGGAAAAAGCTTGCCAATTCCTGCTTTAGATCACCGTGGGATGCTGCCTCTTGGTGATGAGAGCATAAAGGACGGACGCTGGAGGGAACTCAACACGCCATAACTAATCCCCAGGCAGGTATCGGTCTCCCCATTGATAAATGAGGAAACTCAGGTATAGTCATTTTTAAGTACTTGCCAAGGTCCCAATTTCTGCGTGACAGAGCTGGGGCTGGAGATCACATGGAGCTGCATCCAAAACTAACCGTCAGGCCATCAAGACCTAGGGATGAGGCCAGGATGTGTGTGTGTTTGGGGCCTCAAGACTGCCACTTCTGCTCTATCTTAATGCATTCAAGTCAGATCTACAACACAGGGCAGGGAGACAAGTCTCTGCCTTGTACACTGATTGTTCCTAAAAGAATGCCCCAATTCACAAATGCTGATTTTGATTAAAATAATCAAGATGATTTCCTACTTCCAAAATACTGACAAAGTAGCTTTTTTATCTATATAGACAAAAAACTAACCAAGGATTATTTAAATCAAGATTATGTACAACACGCATCCTAATTACTACACGATTACCTAGCTAAAAAGTGGATATTAGTGAATGCTGTTTTCTGCTGGCAGTCAAACCCAAATTAATAGCATTCTGGGCTGATCTGGATCACAGATAAAATTAAATTAATGTGACTCCGAGCCAGCGCTATTTATAAGCAAAGCCCAACTACAAAGGGAAAAGAAACATTTTAAGATGCAAAAATATGCCTCTGAGCACAAGCCAAACATGGATTTTTAATTAAAGCACCAAGATTCTTTTTTCCTCCCTACCAATTGTTCCTTTTGGATATGAGTTAGCTGTGTCAGGGCCAGTCTGGAAATTGGACCCGGAATCCTAAGGACAACTGAAGGTCAAAAAGCAATGGCAATGGATTTTCCTAAAAGTTCACCCGAAGAAGGCATAGGAGATGGGAGTCTGAGCTCCCACCTTCCAAAGACTTCCCTCTGAGCCAAGACGAAGAATTCCAATGAGAGGAGAGAAAAAATGTGAGACTTTTATTGTGACACAAATGACCGGTCTTGCAGCCTCGTCTTACTTCTCCAGGACCAACCACATCCTGGAGCAAGGGGGAGACAGAAATGACCGCCCGGTCCAAGTGTCCTCTGATGCAGAAAGACTCACTGCTCACGGGCCCCGAGGAGCACTCTGCACCTCCTCTTGTAAAGCATGCTGACGTGGCCTTCCTAGCACCAGGCTAATGGTTAACAGGAAGCTGGGACCTAGCTGGCAGTGGGGACCAGACGCTGATCGCCCCTGAGGTTTCCATGTAACTTGGCACAGTGGTTCCCCTTAGTTGATGGGGTTATGAGTGTGGAGCACCACCCAAAATGATAGAACAGGACCCATTTGTGGACAACCAGGTCTGCACCCTGGTCTCAGTTTCCACATCTGTAAAATGGACTGGGTTATCTCAAACATGGTGGCCTGGGCAATGGGGCCTAGCCGGGAGCAGGTTCTAGGTCAACAGTGGTTCAACCCCAAACACACTCTCAGCATGTCAGAATTGGAAGAACCTTTTGAAGACCAACCCCACCCCCTTTTCTAGTCAAGGAAACTAGCTCAGGAACTCACCCAAGGTCACCCTGCACCTTGGGTGGAATGAGAACAGACACCACAGTGGCCGACTCCCAGCCCCGCTCTGTCCAGCCCACCTCACCTCCTCCTCCTCTCACGGACGCCCATCGATTCGCTGTCACTTCATGTCTAGACAGGCCTGTGGGGCTTCCTGATCCCTTATAATCACGGCCGTCCTGCAGGCCACACGAGCCCCGCTCCCCTCTTCAAGACCTTAACAAATATTTACTGAGCACCCTCGGGCCCTCATTTGGAAATTCACACTGGAAAAGACTGAAAACAAGACCAGAACTAATTCAACCAAGAAAACAACTCCCATCCTGCCTATGACGGCTGTGTGTGAAGGGCCACGTTACGAGCCCCAGTTTTAGATGAAGAGAGTGAGACTGACAGATTCAATCTCTTGCTGGCTTCTCTATAGCTGTGCCACTCAAGGTCGCCTACTGCCTTTCCTGTGGTTCCCCTTCGCCCCAGCTCCCCCGCACGGTCCCCACCTCACCCCAGCCCAGATCAAGGCCGCCCACCCCAGTCTAAAGAGGCCTCCTTCTCCCCCACTCAGAGCACCTGTTCCCTCTGCCCCATTTGGTCCTCGAGCCCCCACCCGGGTGATGATGCCTCGTGAGATCCTCTGATGAGTGTATCACATGCCCCTTCACGGGAGGTGAAACGCCCATCACACGCTCCCACCCCCACCCTCTCCCCAAGGACCGGAAGTGTTCTCATCTCCATTTCCTGGTATCCCAGATCGCCCGGCACCATGGTAAGATACACAGGGGGAACTCCTTCTTGGCTCCTAGCACCCCAACACCCTCAGCCCCCAGCAGTGAGGTGCTTCATTCCCCACCCACTCACATGCACCCCCAAGACAGGTCTGCAAACCTCCCTGGAGGGCCACACCAAGCTATCAGGGCTTTGAGAACATTTGGTGAGTTTCCCAACCCAGGTCTGGGGCAAGAATAATTCAAGGGCATTGTCGGGATCCTGGGGAAGAGATCACCCTCAGCCCAGCCCTCGGCATCTCCCCAGTCTGAGTCAAGCTTGCTTCCTTCATCCAGAATTTCTAGACTGAGCCCTGAAGGTGACAAGAAGACCTCTGTCTTCCCAGCTCTGCAGCCTGTGCCCACCCCTTTGGATGGGGCCTTCTCCACGACCCAGAGAAACCAAGGGCGGCTAGCTCATCTGGGACAGACCTGGTAGTTGGTACCTTCTTCTCTGTAAGCCTTGGCTGTACAGCAGAGAGAGCCTCCCGGCTCGGTGCCGCCAACCCAACACATTCTTTTCAGCTCTTGCTCCTGACATCTCTTTGCCAGGGGAAGCTAGCTTCCTTGTGTGCAAGAGATCACACATTCCGTGTGATCCTGAACAAGCCAAAACCTCTGAAGCTCAGTTTCTCAATCTGTAAAATGGAGGCAATAATCCCACACCACACCCCCCCCCAGGACTGTTAACGTGCAGTTGTGGACATAAAACAGCTCTCAGGGTGTGACGGTGATGGTGACGGTGATGGTGACGGTGATGGTGACGGTGACGGTGACGGTGATGGTGACGGTGATGGTGACGGTGACGGTGACGGTGATGGTGACGGTGATGGTGACGGTGATGGTGACAGTGATGGTGATCCTTTTGATACCAGGTGCAATTATGGTCAGGTCCAGATAACTGATATAAAGCCTAAGAAGGGGAGAGGCATAGGACTGATCCCTTGACCTACGCATGGACCCTGTGTTCCCGGCAGGCAAAGAAGGGCATTCTTTTTTTTTTTTTAAGATTGTATTTATTTATTTGACAGACAGAGATCACAGGCACGCAGAGAGAGAGGAAGAGAAGCAGGCTCCCTGCTGAGCAGAGAGCCCGATGCGGGGCTCGATCCCAGGACCCTGGGATCATGACCGGAGCCGAAGGCAGAGGCTTTAACCCACTGAGCCACCCAGGCGCCCCAAAGAAGGGCATTCTTGAAACAGGAGTCATGAGGATTGGAGTTACTTCATTTAAAATAGAAAATTAACAAAACCCTGTTTTGGAGCCTCTTCTGGTGAAACAAGGCCTTCAGCATGGCTACAGCCCTCTCTCTACACCACGGGGTTAGGCAAGGACCCAGTGTAGGCTGAATAAATGGGAGCTGTTTGTATGGAGGGCAGAGTGGACCACTTAGTCTGCTCTGGAAGACATGTGAGAGTCAAGGTTGGCCTCTAGGGTTGAGAGAGAAGCTCCTGAGGTTATGAGGTTACAAGGAACTTCTCCTCCAGGTTTTCCATGCTCCCTGGACACTGTCCAGGCCAATCTTGGGTCTACTTTATCTCCTCTGAGGGGGGATTCATGCAAGGCTCTGCCTTGGGGGTGTGTGCTCCCATGACTCTTCTGAATGCTCTCTAACCTGAGGCTTCAGGTCATGTGTGCTGGGCTATGGGAGGTGGGAAAAGGGTCAGCCCGTTCTCTGGTTGGAACTCAGCAATCCATACTTTTCAAGAGCTCTCCCCTATACCTTATCCCACCCCACCACACATACACACTCACTAAAGATTGGGAAACACCATTCTGAACTATGAACTGATGCCCACTCTAAGTATACTCTATACTCTGGTCATCCTGAATTTCTTCTGCTCCTTTATTATTCCCTAATGCTGTCGACCCCCAAATGTTTCCATGTGGTGGTTCCACTGCTGCCGGAAACACCCATTGCTTCTCCTACCAGGAAGCCCTCCCTGATAACCATCCCCATCCCTATCAAGGTCTATTTAGGGCCCTTTCTATGTGATCCCAAAAGAGCCTAAAAATTTATCACCTTAGACTACAATTACCTGCTGGCTTATAGGTTTCCCCTTCTAAAAATGTGAGTCCCATGGGGAATGAAAGCACCATTTTAGTCCAAACACCTGGTACTGCATCTGGCTTATAGGGACCCAAATCTATGGACCAAGTACATGAGGAAATTTACCTTAGTATTCTCCTAACAACGAACACAGACCTTAGGAGCCCTAGGGCCCTCTTCACGGCTTGCACAACATTGCCTCAACTCAACATTGGCTCCTACCTTGACTAAGTGGTCCTAGCTGAGAACACACAGCCCCTTTCTCCACCCTGAGGTCTTCTAACCAAAGATATACAGCAGGTTCCTCTAAGAGTGAAGAGAAAGCCAGCAGACCACCTGAAGTTTCCTCCTGAACTTTGGTTGAGTAGAGAATACAAGAGAGTTGAGACAGTCTACACATAGATGCTGACACTCACACGAAAATGCTAACTGATGTTCTTTTTTCCATAAACCACATGGCTTATGGCAGCTCTGCATTCGAGGGCTGTAGGTCTCTCCCAAGGATGGAAGCTATGCATTGATACCCAAGGATGTGGGCACCTCTGGTGCTCTTCTTGGTGGATCTTTAAAAAAAAAAAAAGGTTTATTTACTTATTTGAGAGAGCACGAGCAGGGGGAGGGACAGATGGAGAGGGAGACAAGCAGACTCCACACTGGGTGGGGAGCCTGACAAGGAGCTCCATCCCAGGACCCTGGAGATCATGACCTAAGTCAAAATCAAGAGTCAGACACTTAACCAACGGAGCCACCCAGGTGCCCTTTCTTGGTGGATCTTTTTTCTAAAACCAGTGGGTGAGAAGGATCCCTTCCATCTGGTCACCACAAGACAACCCCTCAAGCTATGGCCTCACACCTCTGCCCTTTCTAGATTGTAGAAAAACTAAAGATATGGTCTTCCAGCCCCCAGAGCATGAGGTTTTAATTTGCTAAGTGCAGCTTTCAAAACACAGAGTGAACTCCTTCCTTCAGTTCTTGAAAGAGTCAAAAGAGAAAACCTTTTCAGTTTTGACAAACTCATTCTTTCAACTGGCAATCCTATTTTCAAACTTCTCGGCCAATTCATCTGGGATCAGGTTCTTTCCATAAGCATCCAAATAAATAAATAAACAAATAACTTTATTTTTAATGTTATATGAATTTTTTAAAGGCATGAACAAAAGGCAAACTGGATATGGAAATGTACATGCAGACAAGAAAGCCACAAAACAAACAGAAATCCCTGAGTGACAAATTAGCATCCAGTCTTGTTCCAAGTCCAACAACGAAGAACTAGGTTGGCCTTTGTGAGTATAAAGTGGGAAGTTTGTAGTTGCTTTTGATTTGAGGGTTTTTCTTTTGCTTGCTTGCTTATTTGGGGGTTTAGTTTGTTTGCTTATCTGGCTTCTGGTTTTCATTTTTGGGGTCATCTCTGAGGAAAAAAGAAGAAGTCTTACTCTGTCATCTCCTCTTTGCAGATCAGGGTCAGCTCCTACATCCGATCCTGTGAAACACCAGCAAAATGTAGCAATGAGTGACGTGGACAAAGAAGGACCATTCCCACTTTCGGAGAATCCGTGGCTAGCCTAAATTTTCACCAAGACGTTCTTGATCGAGGACCAGAGTCAAGATGCCCACGCTAGAAGCCACTGGCCAAGCATGGGAAAATGGGAGACGTTTCACAGGTTTTCATGAGCCCTGCCTCTCCCAACTGCCATCCACCAACAACTTGAAGAACAAACTTAACTTTTCTAAACAAAAATAATTTCATCATTTTGTGTGGCATTAACACCCCGCTACCTCGATATGTTGTCTATATTTTTCTTGTTGACACCCAACCAATTCAGAGCTAAAAATCCATCCTCCAGTTTTTCTGTGGGTCGTAAATCATAAAAAGGTTATATTTTATGAAAGCTGAAGCTGAGAAGTAAACAGCATATTTATATCCAAAGAGTTTCATCCATTAAGCAGCAGTGACAGGGCCCTGTGGGCCAGAATCTAGTTTTCTTACTTAAAAAGCTTAGTTCTTTTGTAGACTCCTGCAGGGACCTATAACAGTTGGAATTGGGTTTTTTATGCCTTTGAGGCCTCTGAATGAATGTTACACTTTTCCATTATTTTCTTTTTTCTTTTGAGAAAACTAGGCTACCTGCTTATTGCCTAAAACCCACACCCCGTGACTGTGTACTGTCGTAAAATCCGTCTTCTGCTCCGTTCCTCCCGCGTCGGACCGACATCGCCAAACTTTGTTTAGACTCGGTGTCCAGCGAGGTTGTGCTGCATTTACCGAGCGGGGGCAGGGCTCCCTGTGACCATCTGGGTTGATAGGCGGCACCCCCGAACAAAACCTCAACCCAAGGGCTACCCGACAACTTTGATCTCCCTTACCTTACAAAAAATAAAAATAAAAAGTTTAAATTTTAATATCTCCCTTGTTCTCACTCGAGAATGCCTGGAAGTCTCCTGACTACTTCACAAGATCGTACCTAGCTGAAATAAAAAAAAGGCCGAAGTCAGAATCCTGCGTTTCCCATCACTGCCCACTATTAAAATGTGAGTACGGCTGCCCCTTGGGCTATTAAAAGATGCGGCACCTACCCTGTCTGCAAATGGTGTCATTCGCGGTCATGAATCTAGACCCAGATCTATGCAAAAATCTACATTACGGATGTAGATTTCACAGCACTATTCTACCAGGCAAATAAGTCTAGGTTCAGAGTCAGCAAAATGATCATCCTGAAACTAGCCCAATAATCACTAACAATTAAGAAAATGAGGTATCTGAGCCTCAGTCCTCTTTTTACCCACTTCGAACATATATTTGTTCTTTTGATGTCTTGTGTGAATAGGGGTGCTTTATCTGACTGCTGATGGGCTAAACAATGCATCCGAGTTGTAATATAGAACTCAATTTGCTGAGACTATCATCTGAAAGGCCCGGACAATTTATCGAACACTGCAGATGAAAGAAAGAGAGGGGGGAAAAAATGTTAAAACTGACCACTTCTAAAATGAAGAAAATAGGGCAGTAAAGGGTATTGTAATATACTTTAATCTTCCTTAATGTAGAAAAATATGAAATGCCATTAAATCTTCCTTTGAAATGGATGTGGTCGCATGGCTTGAGCACCCAAATCTAGTTAATGAATCTATTGTTAAGGCAAATAAACAGGAAGGAAGCGGTGAAGGAGTGATCTGTGCATTATACGACTAATTCAGAAGATGAAAGGCAGAAAAATTAAAGTTAAATTCACATAAATATTAGAGGACGGAGAACAGTCGCAGATGTAACACCGGCAAGCCTGCGTCCCCCCTTGGTTGGTGCTGGGAACAAGCAGACACGTCCGGCTCATGAGCGAAGTCGGGGAAGATGAAAGTGTTTCAAGGGGCCCGATAATTAACATTTTAAAAGGTTTTTCTTAATAAAAAATGATCTGACAATAATAGAATTTAATCATTTTATTTGAAAAATTAAATTGATCGCAAGCGTTCATTTGTGTGGAAACGGCATTTACGGAATTTGGATGACCTTATCCAACCCGATCTCCACCTTAATCACTTTAAATGGAGCCGATACACAAAAAGAGAACTGGACGCAACAGAGATGCGAAGGCCAGCGATTTGGGGGAGATTAGTGGTCCTCCAACGAGGGCCCACCGCGACCTGCGCAACCCGTCCCCTCTGTTGCCACCAGAACGTCAGGCCACGTGACTGAGGCTGCTGGGGAGACGGGCTCTATGGGGGAGTCTCCCCACTGTCCCCATGCACCCCTGTGGGGGAAAATGGCCTCGCGGGCATAACCTCTTTCTGTGAAACAAAGAATACTTCCATCAAGTTAACACAGCACAGAAAATTCATCTTGGCTCACCTTAATCTATGAAGGATGCAAAGGTTTACTTCATCACTTTTAAAGCATCCGAACTGATCATTTATTCCAAGACCAGAGTATTGGAAGTCCTATCCACAGACACTGTTTAATGTTAAATGGGGCCCCTTCTTTTCAGGAATCAGATACCCACTCTCTCCTTTCTCTGCTTTGGGCATTGTATGGGAAAACTGCCACCTGGCACTGCGTGTTTAAGTAAACAAGTGGAGATCAACTTGTATCCCAGAGCCCCAACTCCATATTCTTAGACAGAACACAAGACCTGGCTTGGGTCTAATGTCCCCTGTGACCAGATCCACGGTCAGGGGACAGATCACACATAAACGTGGATGTGGGATGTAGGGGAGGTGGGGGAGGCAGCAATTCTCAGAGAAGCAGAGAATTGGCCTGGAAGACACCCCAAGACCCTTTTTGCACACACACACATACACAAAAAAATCCTACAAAAGAGCATGAATGGGGATGCCAGATTGCCTGGTGGTGTGACCTTGGGGCAAGGGTCTTAATCCCTATGTGCCTCTGTTTCCTCACCTATACACTGGGAATTTTAGGGAGAGGCAATGTGCAAATTACATGAATTAATAGAGGAAACACTTTCAGAACTGCATGTGGCATGTAGGACAGGACAGTATCCACTACAACTGGTGACTCGTATCACCACTGTTGTGGTTTGCCCCATTTGGGGGGAGCGAGGACACTGAACTTCAGAAAGGTTAAGTGCCTGGCTCACAGTCCTAAGACATCGGCCTTCTTCAGGCTACCGCTCTGCTTATCCTCCACCAGGGCTGGACTGATGGGGGCATGGACAGAGCAGGCTAATGTCTGACACTCTCCATCTGCTCCTCAACCAATAACAGTCCTCACGTGAGGGCTGTGCCCTCACAGCCCTATCCCGCCTTGCTCAGTGGAGAGGAGGCAGAAGGGAGGCCATGGGACAGCATCCCACTCCATGGTGGAGTAGCCCACTCATCAAAGCCAAGGCTACGTGGTTTACCAGACCCACCTTCCAGAAAGCCCTTCAGCTCTGGTCATGCAGACTTGCCATCCACCCTAACAGGAGTGTCCCTTCCAGCCGCACCCACTCCTCTGCCTGGGAGTCATGTAAGTACACGCAATTTCTCCATCACAGTACACTTCCCCGTGATGGAAAGCCATCACACAAGGCCTGGCGCTTAACAGTTGCTCAATAAGGGCGCTTGTTTCTATCCCAGAGGGACAAACAGACCGTGATCAGGCACCTGCAGGCTCCTAGGACACCAGCCCTCACGTGGAGCAGCGCTGATGCTCCCACGGCAAGCCTTGGGCTCCTGGTCCAAGAACAGCCTCTCGATGCCAAGATGACCAGCAACTTTGGGTTGGGCACTGGCCAGTCCAACCTCACGGCATAGTCTTGTTGTCCAGAGCCACAGACAAGGGCAGGCTACCCCAAGTCTTGCTCTAGGCTTGGGGCTCTTCTGAGTACTGAGAGAGTCTGTAAAATTTGATTTAAATTCATCTTCTACTGTACATTTTTTTTTACCATAACCGCATGCCTGCCAAAACTGAACACAGTGGAGATACTCGAATGCATTAATTAATGTGGCAACTCGTTTTTGAGCACGTCTCAGGATAAATAGTCTCCTCGAGTACTGTTTAATTGATGAGTATCCTTCCATTTCAAGGTAAGCTATTTTTTAAATTACCATTTGCAAGAGGACTTATTCACTGCCATGGAAAAAGAATGACCTAACTTGAACCAGAGCTGAGGCCGGTAGAAGCTTCCAAGGTAAGTAACTCACAGACTCAAATGCACAACAGCTTTACGGCTCTTATCAATCAATTTTAAAATACTGTGCATTTGAACTTCAAAAATAAATTTATACGGCCCTTTTTATCTGTTACATATGTTAGGGCTCCCAATAAAATTGTATTTGAAAAAAGATTAAAAGGCTCCTAACAAATTGCTAACAATAATAATTTTTTTCTTTAGGGTAAGTATGTGCCAAATGGTGCACAGAACATTTTTTAGAGGTTTTTGTTGTTGTTGTTGTTGTTGTTGTTTACTATTTTTAGTGATTGTAACATTGGTTATCCAAATTCACATTTAACAGAGCAGTCTACATGTTATCTGGCAAGCCTACCCACGGTCCAAACCAACTGACTCACCATATTGGGGTGTTTTTTGTTCTGCTTCCTTGGATTTGTTGGTTTGTGTTGTTAACGCTATGTGGGGTTTTGTTTGTTTGTTTTTCACTGGCTGCCCGTCCGATCGCTAACCCTGGGCAGTCCTCAGTTTCCTCACACGAATGGGGCAAGCAACAGTGGCCACTCCACCCACCTTGCAAGCGGCCAAGACCTCACAAGATGACAAGAATCCAAAACGTGGAGCCACTAAGTGGGTAAAGCTCTGAACAAAGTTAGATGGGAAAAGCAAGGGCTTTCTCCGGGAAGTCCTTTCCCTGCGACAGGACAGCTTCCTTTTAAAGGGCTACACTGTATATACACAGACTGAAAATTAAATACTTAATATGCAAACAGCCGCATTAGGTTAAAGAGGAAGCCATCAGCATCCCAGCAGGAAAATGATGCATCACGCCCTGTAATGCAGCCCCCTCCACCACCTACTCGCCACGTCCCAGCGAGAACCCTCAACCCCGCCGGGCCTTGGTCCTCCTCATTCCACACAGACCACAGTGTCTATGAATGGGGTTAATATAAGGACTAAATGAATAATGTATCCCATAAACACTCGGTGCTTGCCCTGTTCCCTAATTCAATAAGGCTGTGCTTAATCATCTCCAAAGGGGGGAAAAAAATACATGTAAGTAAGCAAAAAACAAAAAGAAAAATCTGACTTTACTAGAAATAAAATAAACTAAAAATAAAATTACACCGAGGCATCGTACTTAGGAAATTAGCAAAGGTTTTTTTTTAAGGATTTAAATGACATTATTTAAAAGTGCAAAAAAAAATGTTCATAAATATTCGACAAATGAAGAATGGCTAAATAAACAGTAAGAGAGCAGTTAAGCATGCGGAGAATAAGTTATGGAATTTTTAAAGAAAACAGAAAGGCTCTTACATCAGTTATGGAATTCCTTATGTTATACACCATATGAAGTCCTGCCGAATGGCGCATCGTGAGGTAGAAGAATATCTAATGGCGGGGAAAATAATCACGGTGATTCCCATAAAAGCAGTTTCGGATGTTCTGCACACCAGTCTGATTGTGTTTGGATCCACGGATATTAACGCAAGTAAAACAAAGACTGGAAGGAAGTGCATCGAATGTTAACAGGAATTATCTCCAGATAGGGAGTGGTTGCGGGTAACATTTATTTTCTTCTTTGTGTTTGTTCTATTTTCCACACTTTCTGTAATAATGACCATATTAGATATTTGTAACAACAACAACAAAAAATGGTTGGGGGCGCTTGGGTGGCCCAGTCAGTTAAGCATCTGCCTTTGGCTTGGGTCATGATCCCAAGGTCCTGGGATGGAGCCCCACAGGGAGCCTGCTTCTCCCTCTCCCTCTGCTGGCCCACCTGCCTGTTCTCTCTCTCTCTCCCTCTCTCAAATGAATAAACAAATTTTTTTTAAACAAATTTGTTTTAAAAAAACAAATTTTTAAAAAAATGCAATACTAAAATACTGGGAAGTAAATACGGTTTAGGAGGAGATCACAGGATATTCAGTGTGTGTGTGTGTCTAAAAATCTCCTTCCCCTCCTCCCTCTCCTCTTCTCTCCCTCCTTCCCAGGGGAAATGGTGGGCTCCAGTTTCTCCCAACACACTATACTCAGCGAGGGCCTACGGAAGTCCTGCGTGAGGGACAGGAGGACAGGAGTGGTTATGGACTCTCGACGTTCTATTTTGAAGCCTCTCACCCTGAACATCTCAGGGCCACTCTATCCACTACAATTGCTCCTTTAGCCCCTACAGACAGCCTCCTTTCATCCGAAGAGCTGGGAGCTGCCCTTAGAAAAGGGGAACCCACTCTAGCTCCAGAAACACCAACAGAGTTCAAGTGGGACCCTTCTAGGCCATTTTCTCTAAACCTGTACCAATCCCCAGTAACTATATTCCGCGCTCATTCTCCAGAACAAGAGGTACTGAGAGCCAAACCTCGGGGTACCATCACGGAGCCTTCAGTCGGAGGGGAACTGACCCCAAGTTCTAGTACCGCAAGGGGCAGGAAGACCGCTGTTTGAATGGAGATGGGCACATGGTACGGTGAGCACCAGGGAAGAAGAAAAAGGTGCCTAAGAGTCTGGGAAGGCTTCATGAGGGGAAGTGTGGGGACAACTGGAGGGTGCCAAGCCGGGAAGAAGATTCCAGACCAAGGCAACAGCACATGCAAAGCCACCAAACACAAGACCGTGGCATGTCTGGGACCCTGTGGAGGTTTAATGTGGGATCGGAGAGATTTGCTTGGGCCACCCCAGGCAGAGCCCTGAATATTCTATCAGGAACCCCTGCTTTCTCCCTGCCACATTATGGAGGAGATCGGCCCAGGACCAGCTCTCCGCATGGGCACTCAATCGTGCTGTCCCTTTTCCTGCCTCTTTGCACTCAGGGAGAAACCCATCTCAAAGCCCCAGGGTTTTTTTGGCCACAGCAAAGGGGTTTGTTCAAACCCCAGGTCATGGAGGGTTCCGAGTAACAGCCATCCATCCCCCCTAATCCACCCCACCAGGAGAGCCATTCCTCCCGAATACCAGTCCATAAGATGCTTCCTGCCTTTTCTGAAGCCCTGCAAACCCCAGCCCGGGCCCCAGAGGAAATGCTTGTCTGGACAGTGGCTGAAAGTCATCTGCTGCCTGCGGTCTCCAGTGGACTGGGTGTGGCCTCTCGCCACATCAAGGGGCACCTGGAGAGGCCTGCGCGCCCCTCCCCCACCCTCGCCCCGGGATGAGGCCTGCCTCCTGCTACGCACAGCAAGTCGGAGAGAGCAACACAACGCCCCACCATGAACTTCTCGCCGGCACTGGCCCTGCCTCCTTTAAATCCAATTGCAATCTTCGCAGCCCGACACTGCCCGAAACAGAAGGCTCGCTGATGGCTGGAAGATGGCTTCGGTGAAAGTAGAGCTCATTTCAGAAAATCAAAGCAAAGAAAAATATTGAACACAATTCAGAGGCATAATGCATTATTATGGGCTTTTATGGATTTTATGTATAATTTCATGTAAAGTTAAGAGGCTGAAGCGATCTCTTACACTCAGCTGTGTTACCGGCCCAGCACCAAACAATGTCCCACATCTTATTATGTTCACGGTTGACACACTATTAGAGATATGTGCAGCTGTCTTACTCTGCTATTCATTTCCTCATTACTATTTTATAAATATATGATTAACAGTTATTGCAGCTGCCTAATTCACATTTATTGCAAATGCAACCCCACAAATGAATGCTCAAAGCAAAGAGATGTGGTTTTAGAGTAATTTAAATTTTACAGTTCCATTTACCCTGCCTTTTAATTTACTGCATAATGACCCCATTAGAATAAAGCACATCTGGAAGTTCTTTGGGGAACATTTAATTTTCTGTGGCTTCACTACTAACAGAATTTCTACCATAAAGCCCACAGATGCCTTAAAGACTGTACAAATTTCCACATTTTATGCCAAGATGCCAGTTAATTGTACAGATGAGACAACCAAGCAAGGCACAGAGACGTGCTTCCTGGTAGGGAAAAGTGAAGACGCGGACCCGAGACCCACTCTTTGCAAAGTTTGCGTGTCCAAAACCTGAGATCAGCTCACCTACTTTCTGATCCCCAATAAGACCCATTCCTTCTTGGGGAAAGAGGCCACGTCGGGCTGTGTGCTCTCCCCAGGGCGGTCTCTCTTGCCCTTTTCACACACAACTTTCTCCTGGACCGTGGAAGGGAGAACGAGGCAATTTGCCGAGCTCGGGAAGCCGGGGAAGGCCAGTGCACTGGCGGAGCCGGGCCTGGCCCTCGCTGGCAAGGCTGCAGAGGCCTCCGGATTCCAGCAGGCCACATGAACCGAACCATCTGGAGTATTCGAAATTGACTTGAATATTCAATACAGATCACTGCCACAGAACTCACGGATGAGAAGTAATGCGAATCCGTTGCCATTGATTGGCTAATTTATGTTCTACAACTAATCGAAGCACAAATCTCATTAGCCACAGGTCAGTAAGGCTTGGAGAGAAAAAGACAATCATTTTGGTAGCCTAGTTGGCTGTAAAGACACAATTAGAAGCCCACCGGTTTTCTAGGCTTTTCTGCCCATCCTCCCACCTGGCAGGCGGACGACGAAGGGAAAGAAAGGCAGGTCTTGCCCGTGGCTTGGCCAGTCACTGCAAGAGATCCTCATAGGTAATGATCCGACAGGCTTCTTTCATCTAAAGCAGCGATAACACACATGACTCTATTGTTTCCAACAAACATAAAGCCCGTGAGCGACTGAGGAGCCCAGTGCTCTCTTACCTGGTCCATACTTAAAGCACTGGGGCAAATGTTAAGTATTTCGGGGGGCAGGCGGTGAGGGGACTGGCCAAGGCTTTCTATATTCTCACGTTGCACACATTTAAAAATCCATCTTCGTAAAGCACAGAGAAGCCATGCATTATCGAATTAGGTTTTGCAATTAAAGTCCATTCACTATAAGCCAGAGACTGTCTTCATTCCTGGAGCCTGCTCAGATCAGTCTGGGGGAGACATTTTTAACCAAACTTAAATATGGAAGCTGACAGGAAAACGACAGAGGGAGGGAGCAGAATCCTGTCTTAACTTCACAGTAAGACACAAAATCCCCAGTAGAGATCAAATTCGAGATTTCCAACAGTAAGCTCCTCCGAGGCTCGTCTCTGTTGCTGATTTCGTTAGGATGGCATTTTTAAAAAGTCACACGGTTTCAACAGTGTTGGCATAAGCAGAGATCCAAGCCTCCCACCTCACGTGGTCCCTCTACCTCCTTTGTCACATAAGACAATAGATCAAACCGGGACCTTTGCTAAATGACCAGGAACAGAACCCAAACGGAGATTTTTCTGGATAAACAAAATGAAAAAACAGCACATCAAATTCCAAATGTTTCCACTGACCCATCTCTTCGCGGTCACCACCATGTCACACTGGGTCCGTGAGAGGCGTTTCTCTGAGTCTGTTAGGGCCTCTTTCAGGGATGTTAATCCACGTTTAATTGAAACAGTGGACTAGCCACGGTCCTTCAGGTCCATTATGTCGGAGAGGGGGGTGTTTTTAACACACCCAGAAGGAAAGGTCGCAGAGGGTTGGGAACCAAAGAACAGTCAAGTCACGTTCCCCTACTGGGGCCTGATCCTCATTCCACGGACTGAAATCTAACACTGCCCTAAACTTGAAAGAACACTCTACATTTTCACTATTTTCTTTTACTTCATGGAAAATTCTCTAGAACAGTGGGTTAAGCATCTGCCTTTGGCTCAGGTCATGGTCCCGGGGTCCTGGGATCGAGTTCCACGTCGGGCTCCCTGCTCAGCGGGGAGCCTGCTTCTCCCTATTGCCCTTCTCCCCTGCTCATGCGTGCACTCGTTCTCTCTCTCTCTCTCTCTCAATAATGAACTCTTAAAAGAAAGGAAGAAAGTTCTCTAGAACTATGAATATGTCAAAAGACTAATTAGCCCCCTCCTGCTGTCTTTGTCCTCAAAACCAATGCGTCCCCATACCTATAGAAAACAGAATGACCCCCCTTCCCTCCCACAGCTCCACATCCCTACAGATAGGTAAACTGCCTTGAGATGGAAACTCACCGACACCCCCATCACAGCAGCTTTAGTTTTTATGCTAAAGAGTTTAAAAACAGCAAACATCATCGTACAACACGAACGTCACACGTTAGGTGGGATGAGAGAGTCCCAAGAGACTCCCATTGGCAAAACGCGTCCCCTTACCAGAAACTCCAGGCTCTGTTCTTTTTCATACATGAACATGCTGGGAGAGCATCTGCTTTTACATTTAGTACCCCACCCACTCCCTGCTTTCCCAGGACATTCCCAAACCTGTTAGATCTCTGAAGGAAGCTGCAATCCCTTTCGAGCTCTGCTCCCCTCTTTTCACCCACCCGCGCCCCACCCCTACCCCCACTAGGCCAGTTTGTCCTCTTTGATGACAGTGCACAGGGACCCCTTCACCCCCTGTCTTCCAGGGGCCAATCTGGGACTGCGGCTGCAGCTGGTCAAGTCCTAACCACCCCCCCCCTGCAGCTCTCTATTTCTATTTTTGTTCTTAATTATATAATACCTGACACAGAAGAACACACAAAACATGTAAGCTTGAAGCCTAATTGTAACACGCGTGTCATGACATCCGCCCTCACCTGGAGAAACAACATGACCCAAAGTATTAACGTCCCCTATTTGCTCCGTCCTAATTCACCCCCTTGCCTCCCCAAAGGGATCTGAATGGCGTGTTTACCATTTCACCATCTAAACAGTAGTCTTTCGTGTTGACTGGTTTTTTCGTTTCATAGAAAATAGCATTTTACGCTATATGATCTTCCGCAGTCTGCTTTTCTCGCTCAAGATTCCCAAGATTCACACATGTGTCTGTGGAGAGCTGTATGACATCCATTTTCACGTGTATATAATACTCCCCAGCCTACAGAACCATCCTCTTATCAGTGGATGGCAGGGTGGTTTCCAGCCCATGGTGCTCTGACAGTCCTCACAGCACGTGCCCTGCTATGTGTGAACGTGAGTCCCTCTGAGGGATCCACCAAAGAGCGGGATTGTGAGGACGCACGTGCTCTGCTTTCTAAGACTATGCCAACGTGTTTTCCAAGTGCTCTTCCAACGTACTCTCTCACCAGCAATATATATGAGTTCCCAGTCTCCATAGCTTCACTCACGAGAGACACTGTTGGACTTCTTGGCTTCAGTCAGCCTGTCAAGTACAAAATGCTAGACCTTTGTGGGGCTTTTGTGAATGTGTGCTGGTGCCTAAATACAGTCATATCTTTATTATTTTAAGGTGATGAGTAATACTTAGGGAAAAAAAAACAAAAGAAGAAAGAAAACTTCGGTGGCTGCTTGTATAAGACAAGTAGGATTAGTTGTAGAAGATTACTGTTGGTTTGATAAAGCTTTTTTCCCCAGATTTATTGAGATTGTAGAAGTTTAAGGTGTACGATGCGATGATTTATGTACACACTGTGAAATTATCACCACAATAAGGTTAGTTAACACATCCATCACCTCACAGAGTTCCTCTGTGGCTTTAATTTGCATTTTCCTAATTACAAATGAAGATGGAGCATCTTTTCACATGTCAACTGGCCAATCCAATTTATTCTTCTGTAAAAGCCCGGCTCGTGTCTTTCACCCATGTTTCTATTGGGTTTTTTTTTTCTTACTGATTATTTTCCAACTGTCTATATTCCATATATTAATCTTATTTCTTGTCTAAGTTTTTGGTGAAACAAGTTCTGAATTTGAATGTGGTCTAACTCACCAACATTTTGTGTTTTGCTTAAGAAACCCTATCCTACCCTGAAGTTGTAAAGTAGTCTCCTCTATTTCCTTTTTAAAATATTTAAGTTTTGCCTTTCGTACTTAATCTACCCGGGATGGATTTTTACACATGGTGTGAGGTAGGGATCCATTCGGTTTCTCCCACATGGTTAACCAGTGTTCCCTGTGCTTTTTACTGAGTAGACCATGTCATTCCCCATGGTCTGTGGTGCCACGTATGCCTGGTCTTCTTCTGGGCTCTACACCCTTTCCTCAGACTGTCGTCTGTGGTTGGGCCAGGACCACACCACCACAATGACCGCAGCTTCTAATAACCCTTGTTATTGGATAACTTTTGTTCCCTTCCCCTGATTCACGCACACACAACTTTTATTTGGTTATTTGGCAAATGGGTTTGGCAGACCTATTTTCCTGCAGGGAAAAGAAAGAGGAGGAGGAAGAAAAGGAAAAGAACAGTAGCTGATTTCCACATGTTACGAACCTGACATACATTATCCCATTTAAACCACAATAACTCTGCAGAGCAGAGAATTATTTATTTTACCTTTATCTATATATTTAAAAAATTGAAGCTCAAAATTGTAGCTCAAAATTGTTTAATGACTTGCCAAATGCACATACCAAAAAGCAGCAAAGATACACATCGTAAAGCAAGTCTTTTGGACTCTAGAGCCAATGCTCTTTTGGCTTCACTGGGGAAGCCTGGATTCCCAGAACCATGTTTCGAATCTCCTTTGTCGATGCCACTGGACTTCCAGAGACCTCTTCTCCACCCTGCTTGGGAACTGCAGCTGTGTGTCTGAGGCCAGGCCTCAGCTTAAGGGCTTCACAGTGGGACTTGAGTCCTCTGCATCCCTGCCCCGATACATACCCCCCCACCCCCGAATGTGCTGTCAGCGTGGCTGTCCTTTGTCAGGCATTTCTCTCTAATTGTGAAGCATTTTCTGCTCAACCCAGATTGTGGAGGGAACAGGAGGAGGCAAAGTGGAAGCTATTCCAGATAAGATTCAACTTCCTGCCTATAGCTTTTGCCAAGCAACTCAAGAAAATGCCCGCGAGGGAACCGCCACTGTCCTTTTCAAATGAGATCGGCTGAGCTCTCTGCTCACATAATAAACCCAACTGGCCTGGCAGATTCACTGGCATTAATTATGTGGTTGAGGTTAAATATATTTTATGGACAAAAGCAATGATAGACGGGTTCTTCGTACAAAAGATTTCAGCTCATTTGAGATTTAACCATTTTTAAATTTAATAATTAAAAAAAAAGCCACAATTGTAAAGGTCAGATCTAATTCCACTGCCTATTACGAGCTGCCAAACCCAAGGCCGCAGCTCAGAGCCAGCTGAGGATGACTCAGGACTGGGGGAAGAGACAGCTGTACCAGAAAGGGCAGGCCTCCGAGTGCGACTGAGGGTTCGTGCAAAGATCGCTGCGTCAATTAGGGCTGGTCTCATTTCCTGGCTGTAAAAGTCTAATTTACTTTTCCAATTTTATCACAGTGTTTTCCCTTTCAGTCATCTACTGTCCTGACTTCCTTTGCCAATGGCCATGTCCATATCTATGAATTTATTTTTAAACAGTGTTAGGAGGCCTACCATTTTGTTTCCAAACCAATCAAAACCACAGTGGAACACTACGCGTGGTAGCACAGCAGGTTAATATGTAAATATATGCTGACTTGCTGGATGCTGAGCCGTTGCAGAAAACCAGTCCAAGCATCTGAGATACCGGGAGCCATGACCCTGAAACCCATCCCTCCAGAAGCACTTCCCAGGCTCTTCCGTTTCCTTGCTGCCTCTTTTAGAGATGAGGCAAGGTGACCCAGAGAAATCAAGCCAGGTTTCGATCACTCCGCTAGTGAAAACAGGTCCGTGAGCCTCACCCCCACTCCAACACCTTACTGCACGGATCTAGAGCTCCTGATAACTGGACAAGGATGAGTGTTCTGCAGAGGAGGAAGGAGGGACCTCCACACCCCAGGACTCTGAATGTGAGCCAGACCTCGGCCCTCAAAGCCCAAGCTCACATGTGGAATGGATGTGGAATGGTTGTGGAGCACATTCTACTCCTTGCCCGCAGTGGACGCTCGCAGTAAAAATGCAAGCCAGCTCTGCCCACTAGGCTGGGCAGAAGGCTCCAGTGGAAAACATTCTGAAATCCTCCAAAAGCTCACTTAAGCAGAACTGTGAAAATATCATGCACGATAAAACGCAATCCATTAAAACATACCATCACCAAGATTTCCTTTGGAATTGTTGCCATAACCTCCCTGCTCCTAGTCTTGCCCCAGTTTGGGGGATTCATTCTCCGCTCTTTAGCCAGAATAATGTTTCTAAAGTGCAAATCTGATCATTTCTTCTGTCCCACCCGGCTACATGGCTTTGGGAAAACATCCAGTTCCCTTGGCCTGGCACAGAGACATTCCAGGATATGGCCTCTACTGCTGCTCCCCTCTCCAGGGCCCAGCCGGGATCAAGTGTTCTCTCAAAGTGCTGGGTCTAAGCACTGGCTGAGCCCTCGCCCTGGACCGTACTTCCTGCGGCTGTTCCTAGTAAAGCTCTGCCCACTACTTAGTAAGGGCTTCATAGACACCAGGCCCTCTATGAAGCATTTCATCCACATTATCTGCCTTAATTCCAAACACCCCAAGTAGAAATCTACAAAGACAAGAAAAAAAAAAGCTGAGGCCCAGAGATGCCAGGTGATTTATCCATAGTCCCATAACCAGTTGAGACCAAGCTGTGCTGCTACTGGTCATCCCTATCCACCCCCTACCCCAGGAGCTGGAGAGATGTTAGGTTCTCCTCTGTGCCCCATACACAGCTTTCTGTGCTGTGTTGTACTCTCTGATTAACCACCATAAAGTAGCCTCCTGAAAGCAGGGTCTCTGCTGCACTGGTCTTTGCGTCCCAGCTCCTGGCCAACATCTAGCACATCACAAGTGCTCAATTAATATGTGCAAAAAGAATGAAAGAACCATTGGGAAAGATACTGGGAAATGGATTTGTTACATAACAGCCACAAGGGAACGCCACAGACCTATGTGCTGTGCAATTATTCCAGAGGATACCGGTGGTACATCATGTATGTAGGTACCCAAGTGATAGCCTAAGAACTGGGAAGACTGTCCTTTGGTCCCCAGCTCCTTCCTACTGACACCCAGCATGCTTTCTGGTCAGCTGTCAGCGTCATTAGCAGCATCACTGGAGCCCAAATTTGAGTATTCTATTAAACATATTATTAGAGAGACAAATCAGTTGCCCAATTTAATGTTTTTTAAGGCACATGCATGCAAACTGCATTTATCCAGATGTGTAGCAGGTCCGTGCCAAACCATTTAAAACATAAAACAGATAAGTTCCTTAAGCCTAATTTTCAGCTTCCCAAAGATCAGTCCTCAGCAGATGGCTGGGCAGATGAATGCTGTAGAAAAATTAAGGGCTGTCTGTATCTTTCAAATTGACATGAAGAGCAGTTGGGTTCTGCTAGAAACTAAGAATGACCACAAAATGTAATTATGATTGTAATGAGAATGGGTTAAGCTTAAACTATTTCTCATTTTCATTGCAGTCACTGCCACAAGATGGAGTGGAGATTAATGCCAGGTCATTTCCTGTGCTTGTTATACCCTTTGTCATTAGAATAAAACATCATAATTTGAGCATCTCATGTATACGGAGAAGGACGGCTGGGGAGGGGTACCCACACTGAGCACTGGCCAAACCTCCGTGCTCTGGTGAGCTCCTCTGCAGCTGGTGACCAGGGGGGATGGGGCAGATTCACTGTCACCCAGGGCATCCCTTCCACTTCAGCATTCTGCAGGCTGGACTCAGGGAGAGCCTCAACCCTCCAACAGTAGAATGGGGATAACAAGGCAGCTGTCTTTCAAGCCATCCACAGAGATACAGCTTACAAACAGCTCTGCATCCTGTAAAGCAGTGCTCAATGCAAGAGATGAAGATGATGAGATCGGAGCTCACCTCCCAGACCAACATCCCCGACTGTGTGAACTTGGTCAGGACAGCTCTGTGAGCTTCCCTCCCCATCTGCAAAGGGAGGATAAGACCACTCACTGCATTAGGGTTTTTGTGAAAAGTAAATGAGACAGTGACTATAACGTGCATAGAATGGAGCCCGACAGATATTCAGTGCCCTCTGAATGGCGGCTGTAATTGTGGATGATGGCCATTGTCAATGTCATCATCTTCCTCATTATTAAATGTGGATTCACTAATATGCTAATGAGTCAAGTAACAACACTGAGGATTGTTCACTCCTGGGTGATGTTCATCACAGAACTCCTTGTGCCCATAGAGTCTTACCCCAGAGGTCCCCACAGTTTCACAGCTGCTTGTGCAGTTGCTCTAGTTCAAGCAGGAATGGGGACCTCCGGGCTGAACATGCAGCTCCAGTCCTCCACAGCTCCTGATCATGCAACTTTGCAGAGGCCAAGTGCTTAGTGAATACATTTATTGGTCGGGATCTCACAACCTGTCTCTGCTCCCTGAACTCCTCCCCATCTTTGGTGGGTCTCCTCTAGGGTTGCCTCTATTTGACACTCCCACCCCAGGCCCCAAAACAGAGGTAGTCCCTGTCCCTTGTGGACTGAACTCTCACTTGGCAGCCACCTATTTTCACAAATTTGTATAATAATTATTACCAATTCTCAGATTTTCCTCCCCCTGAAAAGAAATCTTGCACCCCCCAGTCCTCTTCTCCCACCAGCATCTGGCAACTGTGAATCTACTTTCTATCTTCATGGATTTGCCTATGCTGGACAGTTCATATAAATGGAATCATGCACAATGTGGTCTTTTGTAACTAACTTCTTTTACTCAGCATCATCTTTTCAAGGTTCATCTGTGTTGTAGCTTGTGGCAGTTTGCTCATCCTTCTTATTGCCAAAGAAGCACCCATTGTATGGATATACCATATTTTGTTTACCCATTTGTCAGTTGATGGATATGTGAGTTTCCACTTTTTAGCCATTATGAATAACGTCGCTATGTCCATCCATGAACACATTTTTATGTAGATGTTTGCTTTCAATTCTCTTGGGTGTGTACCTCACAAGGAATTGCTAAATCACAGGGTAGCTCTATGTTTAACATTGAGACATTGTCGAACTCTCTTCCAAAGCAGTTGCATTATCTTCTATTCTCACCCACCAGTGTACACAAGTCCCAATTTGTCCATATCCTTGTCAACACTTGTTATTTTCTGATGGGTTTTCTTGTGGCAGTCATCTTAATGCGGGCAAGGTGATAACTCATTGTGGTTTTGGTTTGAATTTCTCTAATGATCGGTGAAGTTCAGCCTCTTCCCACGTACTTGTTGGCCATACATATATCTTCTTTTGGGGAAATAACTGCTTAAGTTCTTCACCCATTTTTTAATCAGGTTGTTTGGATTTTTGTTGCAGAGTTGTGGGAGTCCTCTATATATTCTGGATGCTAGGCCCTTATCAGACATACAACTTACAGGTATCTTTCCCCATTCTATGGGTTGTATTTTCCCTTTTTTAATAGGGTCCTTTGAAACTCAAAAGTTTCTGATTTGGGTGGGATCCAATTAATTTTTTCTTGGATTGCTTAGGGCTTTTGGTTTCATATCTAAGAAACCATTGCTTGGGTGCCTGGGTGGCTCAATCGATTAAGCATCTGCGTTTGGCTCATATCATGATCCTAGGGGCGTGGGATCAAGTCCCATGTTGGGCTCCCTGCTCAGCGGGGAGTCTGCTTCTAACTCTGCTTCTCCCCCAACTCGTTCTCTCTCTCTCTCAAATAAATAAATATTTTTTTAAGAATTGCTTAATCCAAGGTCACAAATATTTATGCCTATGTTTTCTCCTGAGAGCCTTGTAGTTTTATCTCTTACATTTAAGTCTTTTATCCATTTTAAATTAATTTTATATATGGAGTGAGGTAGGAATCCCACTTTATTCTCTTGTGTGTAGATATCCAGCTGTCACAGCATCATTTGTTGAAAAGACTCTTATTTCCCCCATGGAATGGTCTTGACACTCTTGCCAAAAGTTAATCAACTATGAATGTATGAATTTATGTCTGGACTCTCAATTCTAGTTCATTTTTCTCTACGTCTATCATTATGTCAGCTCCCGACTCTCCTTGCTTTATAGTACATTTTGAGGCCATGAAGTATGAGTCCTTCAACTTTTTTTTTCTTTTCTCAGGATTGTTTCAGCTCTTCTGGGTCTCTTGCAACTCCATATGAATTTTCAGATCAGCTTGTCAATTCTTGCCAAAAAAGCCAGCTGGAATTTTAATTTGGATTATGTTTAATCTATAGATCAATTTAGAGAGTAGTTACCGTTTTAACAACATTAAGTCTTGTGACCCATAAACGCAGACGTCCTTCCATGTAAGTCTTCTTTAATTTCTGTCAATGATACCTGTAGTTTTCAGTATACATGACTTACAATTCTTTTGTTAAATTAATTCCTAAGATTTTTTAAATTTTTGAGGCTGTAAGTAGGTGGACTTATTTTCTTTCTTTTTTTTGTTGTTGTTGTTGTTGTTGTTTTTTGGGTTTTGGCGGGTTTCGGGGGTTTGTTTGTTTTTTTGGTGACGCTGGTGGGTGGACTTGTTTTCTTAATTTCATTTTTGGATTGTTCATTGCTGGTGTACATAAAGACAATTTTGTGGATTCTGGATCAATCTCTATGTACAAGACTATATCATCTTCAAAAAGAGACATTTTTACTCCTTCTTTTCCTACTTGGGTACTTTTTATTTCTTTTTCTTGTGTAATTACTCTCATTGCACTTGAAATCTATCCTTCCAACTGAACCATGAGATCCTTGAGCCAGGGAGTTTGTCTTATTTATCTTGTCATACCCCCAGGCTTGCTACAGGACCTAATCAATGGTAAACGTCTAATAAATGGATATAAGGAGATAAGAGCAAGAATCTCGTTTTAAAAATATGAAGTTTTTGAAAGATTTTCTCACCAAACATCACATGCTTTTTGGTATCTTAAAATATGGAGAACCAAATACCACCAGGAATTAATTAATGAGAGCTAAACCTAGCTTCTAGGAAATACAGGACATAAAGGCATGAGTGAAATGACATCACAAGAAAGCTGACAAAGCCAGAATGTAGAACATTCTATGGACCAACTGATCAATTTTTCTAACAAGGCAATGGCTTATGGGAAAAAGGTATGTGGATGAGAGTATTCTAGAATAAAAGATAACTGGAATATTCTATCATTTGCTTAAAAACTATGCACCCAGCCCCCTGAGGCTGACCTTCTATCAGGCCCCTCCCTATGGAGAGACTGGGCTTCCCAGGCCCCTAAGAGCAGGATGAACAAACAAGAGAAGGAACAATGTGGTGACTTCCCAGATGAAGCTCGAAAAGCCTTCGCATGTTCCTCCATCCCTTTCCCAAGAAATGGGCTCTTTCTTCAACATGGGTCTGAGGGTAAAGAGTGAAGCCAATCCATGTGGGGTGTGGAACTTGAGCCAAAAAAGAAACCTTTGTGGTCAGAAGCCACTGGGATTTGAAGGTCATTTGTTATGACCTATCCTAAGCTGACTGATATATCCTAAGCTAACATAACAGTCCCCATCAAATATGAACACAAAGTTTTAGTTATTCATGAATATGTCCATAATTTGTAGAAAGGCATATTTAAGATGGTAGGAATAAAATGTCCATAGTAGACAAAATTCTAGGATGGTCCCAAAGATTTACACTCCCTGTTGCACCCACTCTGAATAACACCCTACCCCTGACTGGGGGTGAGATCTGTGACTATGATGGGCTATCATTCCCAGGACAGGTTACTAATCAGTGGACTCCAAGTGAATCAAAATTACCCTGGGTGGGCCTGACCTAATCAGGTGAGCCCTTAGAAGAGGGTAAAATGTCAGCGAGATTTCCCTGCTAGCCTCAGAGGAGAAGCAAATAGCCACGTTGTCAGTTGCCTATGGAGACAATGGCCTTCGGAGCTAAGGGCCTCAGCCCATGTGAACCAACAACCATGTGAGCTTGGATGAGACCCAGCCTTGATTAACATCTGGATCGCCGCCCTGTGAAACCTGAGCAGAGGATCCAGCTAAATTGTGCCCAAGGTCCTGAGCCACAGCGATGCTGAGACAACAAATGCGTATTGTCTCAGCAGCTACATCGATGGTAGTTAGTTATATAGCAGCCCAGAACAAACACAATGTCTGTGACTCATTTTAAAACAATCCAGCAGGGGCACCTGGATGGCTCCGTCAGTTAAGCATCTGCCTTCCACTTAGGTCATGATCTCAGGGTCCTGGGATCGGCCCCGCATCAGGCTCCTCACCTGGTGGAGAGTCAGCTTCTCCCTCTCCCTTTGCCTACCCTAGCCCCACCACACTCATGCTCTCGCTCTCTCTCAAATAAATACAGTCTTTTTAAAAAACTTTTTTAATTAAAAAAAAAATCCAGCAAAAAATGCAGGGGAGAGGCAAAGCAAACGTGGAAAAATCTTGTTACTACTTGAATCTGAGTGATGGGTAATTCATTAAAATATTCTCCCCACTTCTATGAAGGCTTAAACATTTTCACAGTAAAATATTTTAAAGGATCCCTCATCAGACTGTAATCTCCTTTAAGCCAGGGCCCCTGACAATTCTGTTCACCCCTGTGTTTCTGGCAACAGTCACAATACCTGGAACCTAGCGGACACACGGCTGATAGATCAATTAATTGACAGGTTGGCGTATTGTACTCCTGGAACCTAGCGGACACACGGCTGTTAGATCAATTAATTGACAGGTTGGCGTATCGTACTTTATAAACTTACAGGAGGCTTTCGCAGTCAGCATCACTAACACCATTTCACAGATGCGAGAACGGAGGCCGGGGGAGCTGGCAGCTCCAAGTCACGTGGCCGGTAACTGATAAGATGAGGATTCGGGTCTTTCGGTTCCTGATCCAACATCCACTGGTCTTGCTTTGGATTACAGGATCTGCCATCCAGGTTTTCTCTGGGATTTAATAGCTGCTGTTTCATTCCGGTTTATCAGGAGAATTTACGCATACCACCACAGTCATAGTAAGACATCCGTTAGAAAACCCAGGCAGGCAGGTTAAATGTTAATTTCCTTTCTACTGTACCATTGTCTAACCTCCTTCCATGAATCAAAGTGAGTAAAGGGTTCCTCACTTACTGACATAAAACAAATTGAACAAATTATCTTATTTAACCGAGGAAGAACTAGTCACACCACTGATTCTGGTCCAGCCTGCACCAAGCTTTTCCTCCTTATTAACACTCACTTGCAAATGAGGTTCAGACTGGTTCTTGGAAGGTGGCACTGAGCTCATTAGCATATGTGGCTGCACCACGTCAGTGGGCTTAGTCATAGGCACAGCTTCTAGGTAACATACCTACGGCTGCCGGCCTGTTAGCAGGCTATGAATCACCATCATAACCAGGCCATGAATCAGAGCCGTAGGTGGAAGCCATTTCTAACGATGAGATCAGTACCTTCAGAGTGCACAGAGGGCTGAGAGCGAGCCAGAGCCTCCCCAGATGTTAAATAACTAGCACAGCCTGCTACATATTTTTTTGTCTTGAAAAACGCTGATTGCAGAGAATGGGAATTTGAAGCTCTCATCATCCAGGGCCATGTTGGCTTCTACTGGAAAGACCGCGGGGGGATAGCAAGAGAACCCTGTCTCTGCACCCGAGTCCAGCACAGGCACACACGGGCTGGTTATCGCCGGAGGGATGGCGTCGGCTGCACAATGTCCTGTGAAAAGCCCAGGGCCCGCCGGGGGAGGCTGGGAGGCAGAACAAGACTGAGAGCAGGAGCTAGGGCATCAATGGCCCCAGAGAGGGCTGCGCGCTACCCCCTCGCTCCCTCTGTAACTTGGACCCCTTATGCATTTCCCTAGAGCTGATTTTCTTATTTCTGCAAAACGAGACTGATGATAATCAGTATTATCCACCCCATTTCAAGGAGTGGGAAACTGAGGCTCACGGAGTAAGCACTAAGTGATAGAGGCGAGCCCAGAGCCCGGACCTGCCCATCTCCAAAGCCCACAGGCTTTCGTCCGTGCGACACCAGGTCTCGGGAACACCCTGCCACTGGAGGAACGGGCTTCTGCGGAGGAGCCAGGGAGCTAACAAATGACATTTGCAGCTCCCACCGCTAACTTGCTCCCTCGGCCTCTTACAACTCGGCGTGACCTGAGGAGCAATCAGAGGAGAGGAGCTTAACAGCCACTTTAAATTTCAGACCAATTCAATTTTGGAATATCACTCGTGAGGTGTAGCTTCTAGACGAAATTTCTAAATGACTAATACTCTTCTTTGTCCATTTCAGGGGAAAATGAATGTTGCTGCTATCATTTGACATCAATCGCCCAATCACATGTTGTCACATCATTACTCAGCTCTGTGACAAAGGCAGAGGAGAGAGACCGTGGCTGAAATGGCGCTCTTGGGTGAGGAACCAATCCAGGGGCCCCGGCGATGATGGAATAGGGAACAAAATGAAATCTGGCTGAAGAAGCTCCACGTAACGGGTCATGTTGAGGAGGAAATAGAAGAAGTTAGTGATTTATCATTTCATGTATATGGCGATTCATTTCATGTATAATTTTTTTGAATCTCAATCCATGTACTAATTTGGTTCCAATGTGCCTGGGATGAGCCTGTCACTGAAGACGACTGGCCACCGGGGCAGAAATGGGGAGTACCCACCACTTAGGTCAAGGGCGGCTATGTCCATCATCTGCAACTTTAAAAACCAGGCCTCCCCTCTTTCCGTGCACGTGCCAATGAAAAACGGTCTTTCTACCACCACAATCAAGGCAAGAAATCCTCTGAATCCAAACCAAGGCCAGCCCTCCCGTGCCAGGTGCGTGGGAGTCAGCAGCTGGAGCAGAACTGGAAATGCCACGGCTCTGAGATGCCCCTGAAATCTTCTGATGCTGGAAGAATAGGTAAGAGGCTCCAGAGAGCCACGGAGGTCCACGTGACGGGGTGGGGCTCGTGGCCTTGGCTGGCTTCGGCACACACCGCTCTGCCTCTAGGTAGCGTATTGACTGACAGGACCCATTTCTCCATCTAATGGTGGAGACACAATTTTGGAATGACACTGTGGGTAGACCGTACTCAACGGTGGCCAGGAGAGAGAAGGCATCTCAAGGAAAACACCATTCACAAAAGCAAGCAGAAAAGATGGCAATCCTTCTTCGCTGTCTAAAGAACACTGAAAACCCAGGGTCTTTAGGACCTCAATGAACTTTAGTTCCTGCCTTTCATCCGGACCTGGGCTTCCTGACATATGTGTGAAGGCGACAAAGACAGATGGTGATAATCCCACCCTCTCCCCGTCACTCAACCCAGCACAGACTTCCATGACTACATCTTTGGTGAAACAGTTTCGACTGTCCCCATGGCTCTTCTTTTGTGATCTAGGGGAGGCGTGTTCTGTGATACTGACCATCAGGAGTGGTACCAAGAGAGGCTGGGACCTAGGCATGGGGGGCAGGGGCAGCCTGCAAAGGCAAGAAGGACTGTGAAGGGAAGAGTGACAGATGAGGGGGGTCTGGGGCAAGGTGGTGGGAAGATGAGAAAAATTGCTGAAGTCTCAAGTCTGGCAAAATGTTGGTCCCATTCCCAGAACAGGCCCCCGTGGCGGGGATGGAGACGGCAGCGGGGCCATGATGCTGGTGGACATCTTGGGAGAGAACCGGGCTGGAGAGAAAGGTCCGGGCAGGAGCTGTGGCCGCGCCAGTAACGCAGGCGGAGGCGGGAGATGCAGCTCTGTGACCCCGCCAGCTCGCCAAGGGACATACACGCATGTAAATATTTATTTGGAATCATTCTGAAATCTGCATAAAGGACGGGAATTTAAATTACCCACAGAAGTGAATAGAAACGCGATCGAGACCCTTAGGAAAAGGGGACCTCTCTGGGGTTGATGGGTTCTTGTCAAAATAGACACGGCCCCTTCTTCATCATTTTAATTGGGTGAACTAATCTCCTCTCAGCTATAGAATATTGGCATGAGTTGCTTATTTTCCTAAAAGCTCTACATTCAAATATGTAGGTTTGTGTTTGCCTGTAATTAGCATGATGTATCTATTCAGGGTAACTACAACATCCCTTCCTGGTAATGAAAAGTGATTAATTACCAATTACAGCAAGTATCCAATTTCGTGCAGTTTACCACTGGTCTGTACCACTGAATTGCTAGCGTTCTAATTGCAGACATTAAAAGTTCTAGGTAATTATTGCTGAAAGATCAGTAATATTAAAAATATTGGTTGCAGCTATTATTATGCTTGCTCTAAACGCAACCAAGACTTAAATTTATGTCTGAGCTGCCAGCCGTTTCACCAGGCTATTTCTGTGACTGGTTTGGAACAACTGGTTTTTATTTGCCTTCCTCAGAGCCCATTACAACAAGCCTGTTAACAGCTCTGGGCTCCCCATTTTGTAAAGCTTTCATTAAGTGAAACAAGCTAAAAAATCACCAGTAGGTGCCTTTAGCAAAGTAGGGAAGTAATTATCTCATTTACAGATAACTACGTGCATTTCATTTTTCAAAGCACAAAGAGAAAACTAGGTCTAAATGACACTTTTTCGTACTCATTAAATTCACTAGAGAAATATCAAATTAGGAGTTTTCAGTACAAATGCCATCATGAACTCTGACAGCAGCTATCAGCAACAGGGACATTTGGGGAAATGTCTTCATGCCTGAAGTGGAAATCAAGGAAGAGTCCTGGGAGCTTGAAAAGGTTGGGGGTTGTTTTTTTTGTTTGTTTGTTTTGTTTTTTTTTTTTTTTTGGTTTTTGGTGTTTTGTGGATTTTTTTTTTTTCATGTTGCTTCATTCCAGTCATCCAAACCCCTGACCTCTACCTTCTAAATGACTGGCTTTTCTGTGAGCATGCCAGGCACATTTCAGAAAACTGGAGAGTCCGTGCAAGCCAGGCGGTCCTGGGCAGCCGAGGGTGGCCAACATCACCGAGACAGATGGTATGGACAAAGGGAGGCCAGAGAGACAGCTAAATACCATTCAGTGACTTCACTGATAGCTAACTGGAGACCAACACAAAGAAGGGTGGGGCCAACTCCGTGAAGAGGGAGAACCCAGAATTTACAGAGGAGGGGGCTGCTTTAGCTGGGTCTTGAAGGATGAACAGGAGTTCATCGGCTACATAGAGGTGGTTAGGAAAGGGCACCCCAGTGAGAGTTCATATCCAGAAGGCACTGGGGCTTCACGATGCTCTTGGAATGAGTGAAGCTATCTGGAGGGATGTGTCCGGTTCAGGAGATCATTAAGCTTGGGACTGTTTCAGAAGGCCTCTCAGCTGGGCTTCTTGTTGACAACAACAAATGGTGGTAAACTAGAAAAACACTCAGCGCAAGAGAAGTGACAAAATAAACAAGGGTACATGCCAACGAAGGGATCGAACATAAAATAACTAAAATGCCTGGAGAGTTATTTTAAAAGTGAGAAACAAAATGGCAGAAACAGATTGTCTCAAATACGTAAAATCACATACCCAAGAGGCAGAAAATACACCACATGTCAGCAGAGGTTGGCCCTGGAGTGAAGGGAAGGGTTTTTCTCTTCTCCCATCACCGTATGTTTCAAGTTTCTCAATAATGAACTTGTGTTTCTGATTTTTTTTAAAAGGTGAAAAAAAATCTCCATAATAAACAAGCGCTGGGGCACCTGGGTGGCTCAGTGGGTTAAGCCTCTGCCTTCAGCTCAGGTCATGATCTCAGGGTCCTGGGATCGAGCCCCGCATCGGGCTCTCTGCTCAGCGGGGAGCCTGCTTCCTCCTCTCTACCTGCCTCTCTGTCTACTGTGATCTCTGTCTGTCAAATAAATAAATAAAACCTTTAAAAAATAAAAAATAAAAATAAAGAAGCCCTAGCGAGGGCCTGGAATCCGGAAGGAACCCAGAAACCCCCACATTTCAACTGGCCCACCTCTGACACACTTGCTTTAGGAAAGTAGGCCAGTATCTGAAGGCACTTTAAATCCAGAAACAGGTTTTATGAGTTACCAACTATCAACTCCGTTTCTATAATCACAAAGAAAAACTTCTGTCTCACTGGAGCTGAATTTTGCCCCCATCTTCCATACCTCATTACCACGCTGCTTGTCCAAAGGGCTCTGAAGGACCCCATTTTGGCAGCTCCTATAGATGTAACAACAGGAGTCGGTACGCTTGACTCAACACAGCACTGCTCCACGAGGACTTCCCTCCCGAAGCGTCCAAGAGCTTCTGGCTGCCACCCTAAGGGGTGGCACCCTGAAGGGCTGGAGCACTGCTGGCACTTCAAGCATCCTAGAGCCCTCCATGAAGAGGTGCATTTTTTTGTATTACACACTCATTGGGGGCACATCTGTTGTGAACTCGGCTTTCTTCCCAAGACGCTGTAGACGGCAGGCGGGCCCGCGGTAAGGGAAACCAGGCCGGTAAAACCCAATTGACTGATAGGATCCATCACCATTTTTAGGGTCCGTTGCACAAACGATTTTGACAGGTGAGGCTCATAAATTAACAAGCAAGTCCAAAGTGACACAATGAAGAAGATGTTGCGGCCACTTCAATTTAACCGCTGGGTGATTACTCGGAAAACTCGGGGTACGGAAGGTGCAGAAGGCTGCCTCCCTCTTTTGTTCCTGCTTAGCTGGAAGATAAATGTCTGAAACTAAGGACCCCGGGCAGTCAATAATAAAAACCTTTTAGAGAGGAGAGCCTTGCACTAGTTAAAAGAAACCTGCTCCATTTTTCTGGGGGGAAAAATGGAAGTAAGGTTTCCTGATGGCAGACATCAAGCCCTTTTATTGAGACTAACAAGTTCAAATCCACACAAGAAGGAGACGAGAGAAAGAAAAAGGAGAAAGGGAGGAGAGAGAGAGAGAGAGAGAAGGAGAGAGAAGAGAGGAGACGAAGAGAGCGGGGCCATAACTCAGGGCAGCAGGAGAAACTTGCGACATTTAAGCAAATGAGCAGTAAGTGCAGGCATTTGGGAAGCACCCAGGACCTTCTAAGGGGTTAGCAAGATGACGAAGAAAATCTCTGCTCCAAATCCCCAAAAAGCTATTACAGGACTTCACAGCACTGCGTTTGCTCGAAACAGATAGTGTTTTAATCTCGAAAGAGAAGGAAACTCGTAAGTGAGTGGGAGGCTTAGATCCTAAAAGGATTTTATATGTGTGCACATACGTCACCGAGGACAGCGTCCCCAAAATGGAATTTTTGGTTTGCAGCCAAAAGTAATTATTGCCCAAGACAAGCGATGGTTTAAGGGATCTCTCTTCCCAGAAGGGCAGTGAAAGGTAGAATCGATTAGAAATGGTCACAAGTTAGATCAGAGCACCCATTTCATAATTGAGGAAAATGTACTCCTTCTTCTTCTCCTTAGGAAAGTAATTCCCTGGGGAAAAAAATCAAGTGAACTGAATGACTCAGGTACAAATGGCACCCTTCCAGCTGCACGGACGTCACCCTGCATTTCAGTCCAAGCAACTTTCAAATTACTTGGAGAATTCATGGAATGTTTTTCAGTCTGACAGCTGTCAAGCCAAAAAAGCGTGCTGCTATGTGGGAAGCAAATCCTCCAAGGATTTATTTTTTTAATGGATTGGAAATTAAAAGGACTTCAATATGCCCTTTAGAGACCCAGCTGGGGGAGCAGACTGTGCTATTAGGAGACTTTTCCTTTCAAGTGCTCAGAATTGGGGCTGAGAGGGCAGGTCAGAAGCACTTGGATAGTGTCTCCAGGAAGCCAAAGCAAGGGTCTGAAAAGTGAAAGGTACAATCAAGCCTCTGGGGTTTTTTTTTTGTCTACGCAATCCCAAAGACCCAGGTTGGCCCCTTGTCTTCCACCAACTCTGAAGTCAAAGAAAGGGAACCAGAAAGGACCACTAAGAGATGATCCAGGGGGCGCCTGGGTGGCTCAGTGGGTTAAAGCCTCCGCCTTCGGCTCAGGTCATGATCCCAGGATCCTGGGGTTGAGCCACACATCAGGCTCTCTGCTCAGCAGGGAGCCTGCTTCCCCCTCCCTCTCTCTGCCTGCCTCTCTGCCTGCTTGTGATCTCTGTCTGTCAAATAAATAAATAAAATCTTTGAAAAAAAAAAAAAAAAGAGAGATAATCCAGGACAGAGGAGGAAACCAAGGCAGAGACTGGGGGAGGGGCAGACTTGCCCAGAGTTCATGACCAAGGAAGGGACAGTGGAGCAGGGTCAGATCCTGGCAACAGTAATGTCAGAAGGATTCCTCAAACCGATAGGCAGTGACCCCAAGTTTGGCATTTTCATGGAGGAGGAGCTATTGAGTTGTCAGATTTAGCAAACAAAAATTCAGGACATCTCGTCAAATTTTAATTCAGGTAAATAATAAATACTTTTTTAGTATGGGTATATCCCGCATGGTGTTTGAGACAAACTTAGACTAAACAAAATTTATTTGTTGAGCATCTGAAATTCAAATGTAACAGGGCATCCTGAATTTTGTCTGGCAACCCTATGTGAGGGGACAGTTCTTGGGGACAGGGACAGAGTCTGATGCACCTCACCTCCCACCCTATAGCAATGGAAACCATGGGAGGCACGGAGCAGGCTCCAGGGGGGTGAATGTGTGTGAAGTGACCTGTAAATAAAGTCAGTGCACTCAAATGGCAGCCTAAAGGATGCAACTTGCAGCCAAAGAAGAACCTGCTCAAAACACGAAATTCCTTAAGTTCTAGAAGCTCTGATAAAAGGAGGGAAGCAACAATGTGTTAAGAAGTTATATGAGCCAGGTGCTTTCTACAAAGTGTCCCATTTAACCTTCCTAATCATCCCTCAGGACTCGACCCCTGGTTTCCAGATAAGGGCCCTGTGGAGTAGCAGGAGGAGGGCTTCCAAAGTTTGTCGTTCCGAAGTTAACGACAGCGGCCAGTCCCACAGGGCCATCACTACCCATGCCCGCCAGCCGTCTGCGCCCTGGGTCGGCTTATCCTAGCTACTCTTCCCAACGACCCCGTGACTGTATCAGATGGTTCTCATCTTCCAGCGTGGAAACTGCAGCGCAGAACAGTGAAGATACTCACCGCAAGGCACACAGTGGGGACTCGGCCAGCTGTCCCCGCCGGGATCTCCCTGCTCTGAGCCTCCACCTGTCACAGGGCCCTGCTGCCTCGACCACAGCTCACTGCCCTCCAGACCCGCTTGTCTCTGCAGTTCCTGCAAATGCAGCCGCACCCCACCCGGGGCTCTGAGCGGCATGCAAAACCAAAATCCGTCCGCAGAGCAGAGGGCTCTGGCTTCGAGGCTGGCCCTGCTCGTCTCGCCTGCACAGCAGCAACTCTCCTGGATTCGAAGCCTGCTGTGGGGCAAAAGCCGTGCGGGAGGGGCCAGGCAGTGGTGTGTTTTGGCCAGAAATGCCACCCCCCGAAACAGCAGAACACCCTCTCTCTCGCCTGTCCTCCACCCTGAAAATGAAGGTTCAGGCTTGTAGGGATTTTGACATAAGTGCAAGCAACCGTAATGTCCACTTGATGGGCATCACCCTTTAATTATTTTGTTTCTAGAACAAATAAACAATTCTTCCGTACGAGCTCAAAGAACATGCTTTACACCTCTGATGTCTGCAAATCATTTCTGCCAAACTTGACTTCTGCTTGTACTTAGAAATGCCTTTCTAAGAAATTCCATTTAGCAAGAACACTTGGAGGCCTCTTTAATTGCTAGTGATAATTCAACAGAAAACAACCACCACTCCTTGAGGACCCACGTGCCAAGCACCAGGCCTAAACCTGGCACGGAAGAGGGATCAGCCCAGGGCAGGCCCGGGGATGGGTGCCATTTGCACAACCAGGTCTCCCAGAAATGATTCTTGACCTTGGCTTCCAAAAGCGTGGGAGTTTAATTGCTACACTCTTCCTCTGATGGCGGCATTCAGAGCCTGGTGCAACCACCACCAGCCTGCCTGGGGGAGTCTCTTACCTCCCCTACCCCACAGTCTCTCATTCCATCCTCATAATGCAGATCCAGTGCCCAATAAATATGAACCAAAAAAATCAATTAAGAGATAGTCCTGTTTCTGAACTCTACACTCCATCGTGCTATGAATTAGAATCACTATCTAAATATGAAAAAGGAGAACTTACCAGTGATCCAATGGACACAATCCACCCCTTAACCAAAAACTTGACTCTACAGTATTAAGGTATTGTGTAAAGGAATGAGACCTATAAGAGACAGTACTAAACAGACTTACGAGAACATTTCTATATACGACATTAGAAAATATACCCATTTCTGCATAAGAAAAATTGTCCACTAGGAGATAGAAATATATTTGTGTTGTGTTTTTTCATACGTTCTTTTCATTAAATGGGGTGAGGCCATGTCACCCCTGTCTGTCCCAGGTCTGGATGGAAAACCTGATAGAAGGCAGATCTAAGACCCGCCACTCACAGCTTCGGTCCTGCTCTCTGGCTGAACCAATGAAAGCCTGGCCTGGAGAATGGTGCCCCAGAATTCTAGTCACTATACCGCCCCCTCCAGGCTCACCCACCCCTGCCTGATACCCCTTTCCCCAAGGGCTGGCCAGCAGCCCACTCCACAGTCACAGCCCCTGAGCGACACCCACTGCTGGATCTCACGGGTATCAGAACACCTGTCACACACCAGCAGCCCCAGCTCACCTTGCCCTTCCTGGCACAGAACCTTCCCTCCCGCTCAAGTGCCCACTTGCCTCATTTGTAGAACAGGACCTTCCACCAGAGGCCTGCGTTAGTCCCCTGTGTCTGCCGTCATCCATGACCACACACGGGGTAGCTGACGCAAGAGAGAGCTAGGCCAGAAGGCCAAAAGCCCAGCACCAGCAGGGCTGTGTTCCCTCTGGACGCTCCAGGAAGTCAGTCTCCTGCCTCTTCCAGCTGCGGGGGCGGGGGCGGGGGGGGGAGGGGCTGGCATTTCTTGGCCTATGGCTAGTCACTCTAGTCTCTGCCTCTATCTTCACACTGCCTTCTGCTCTTCTGTCTGTGTCAGATTCTCTGTCCCTTTTCTAAAGACACCTGTGAGTGCACATAGGGCCCACCCAGATAATCCAAGATAATCCAAGATAATCTCCGCCTTCTGGAGGTCCTTAACTCGATTGTATCTGGAAAGATACCTTTTTCACCTCCCACTTGGTAGGGTGGCTATCACCAGAACGACAAGAGATCAAATGCTCGTAAGGATATGGAGAAAAGGGGATCCCTGTGCACTGTCGGTGGGGATGTACACTGGTACAGCAACTATGGAAAATAGGATGGAGGGTCCTCAAATAAATAAATAAATAAAACTACCAACCACACGATCTAGCAATCCCACTTCTGGGTATCTGTCTGAAGAGAATGAAATCACTCTCCCAGAGACATCTGCAGCTCCACGGTCCTTCCAACATTACTGACAATAGCCAAGACACAGAAACAACCTAAGTGCCCACCTGTGGGCGAATGGATAAAGAAAACATGGTCTATATGTGCAATGGAAAACTCTTCCGCCATAAAAACGGGAAATCCTGCCATTTATAGCAACATGGATGGACCTCGAGGGCATCGTGCTAAGTGAAATAAATCAGAGAAAGACAAGTACTATATAACTCTCTGACACGAGGACTCTTCAAAAACCAAAGTCAGAGAAACAGAGAAAGACGGGTGGTTGCCAGAGGCAGGGGATGGCAGGGTGGGCGGGGTGGGGGGCGGTGGGGAGAGATGGGTCAAGGTGGTGGTAAGACAGCACAAGCTGCCAGTTAGAAGTTCCGGGGATGTGACAGCACAACACGGCGACGACAGCTGACAATATCGCGTAGGGGAAAGTTGCTAAGAGTAGATCTTCAAAGTTCTCATCACAGGGAAAAAAAAATTTGTAGCTGTGTGAGGAGACAGATGTTGACTAAATTTATGGCAATCATGTCCCGATACACACACCGACCAAATCCTGATGGGTCCGCCTCAAGCTTATGTAATGTTGTATCTTAATGAGACTGGAAAAAAAAAAAAGAAGAAGAAGAAGAAAAAGAAAGACCCTTGTGCCTTACAAGGAACACTCACAGGTTCCAGGGATGAGGACATGGTAACTTTAGGGAGCACCACTGGACGTACCTCTCTAGGCCCCGAGGGAGGCAGACCCATCTTTTTTTTTTTTTTTTTAAAAGATTTTATTTATCAGAGAGAGAGAGAGAGAGAGAGCACAGGCAGACAGAGTGGCAGGCAGAGGCAGAGGGAGAAACAGGCTCCCTGCCGAGCAAGGAACCCGATGTGGGACTCGGTCCCAAGACGCTGGGATCATGACCTGAGCCGAAGGCAGCTGCTTAACCAACTGAGCCAGACAGGCGTCCCGGAGGCAGACCCATCTTGCAGGTTTGGCTGTTTAAAACTGAGCCCCAGCCCTGCCCTAACAAGGGCTCCTCTTTCTCTGGCCAGCCACCTCTACATTCACTTCTCCCTGGGGATTCTGGGCAAAGCACAACATCCCTAAGTGATCGTGGAGGATGTTGGCACCATCACAACCCACAGCATGGAAATCCACAGCACAGCCTGCTGTCCGGAACCCCAGACCCAGGCTGCAACCCCCACCCCATCCTCCAGATAATCGAGAGGAATCCAATGGACCTTTAGATCGCAGAGGAAAACAAAGTCCAGTATGAATGGCGGGCTCCTTAGGCAGCGAGAGGTCTCATCGCCACCCCCAGATGGACCCTCAGAAGTGCCCCTGAGAAGGCAGGAGCTATGCTTACTTACATTTTACAGACAAGGAAATGGGCTTCACAAGTGAACCAGACTGCTCCAGAGTCTGGACTGGAAACTTAATGCTAGAGAAGGGGACCAAAGGGGTGCTTTCCTGGCTGATGTCTTTGGAGAAGGGATGTTTCCAAGCTCTGAGGAAAACCCCTCACCATTGTTTCCCCCAGAGTTTCTCTCTGGGAAGGATTTCCCCTCTGGAATATCTCCCAATCTTTGGTTTGACACATTATTCCAGAAAGAAGAAATCCTGTTCAGAACCCAAAAAACAGGATGGATGAGGAAAGTGGTCCTTCTACTAAGGTCCTCCCAGGCCCTCTCACTCCTCCTGGTCTATGGGACCAGGGGCTCATGAATCCCCTTAACTGAGCCAGGGATCCTTCTCAGCAGCCCTGCAGCTCCTGGCCTTGCCCCCTGTCACCCCTTTGAAGAACCCAAAAGCTGTGGGAATGCTGGCTGGTGGTGGGGTTGGGGGGCATAGGTGGACCTTTCCTTCTGCATCTCTGTTTATGAACCTGCACCTGGAGCCAGCCCACCCTGAATCCCTCCCCAGCCCAGAAGGGGCATATGAAACCCCTCAAACTCATCTCCCAGAAGGACCTCACCCCTTAGCCCAGCTGGGGTTGGCTTCTAAATGGGAAAGAAGGAAAACTATGTGCTGGAGAGGGAGATGTTGGGGGTATCCTGAAGTACTGGAAAACAGGTTTCCATTTTTTTTTTTTAATTAACCAAGCCAGGTGTGTTGTTCACCGCAGTCTATGGTATTTTTGTCTTCCACCTTGCAGGTTTGGCTGTTTAAAACTGACCCTCGGGCCTACCCTAACAAGAGACCCCTTGTAATGTCGCCAAGCTCTGGGGCCTGGCAGCAAATCCCACAGTCCGCAGACTTGCAGCTCCCCTGCTCCCTCCCACCCACCAGCCCCTTCCCTGCCGGCAGCCACTGTAATTGCAAAAGGAAAGGGGGCTGCTTGTTTGCCGCCTCATCCGGGAATGATTAAAGGTAGAAGTTTTTCAGGCATTAGCGACAGAAAGAGTATAGTTAAAGCTGCTTTAAAAAGGGAGAGGCGTATAAAGAGATGGTACTCAAAGCACTATTAAAAGCATCATGCTTGTTAAAACCAGTAAAAAGGCAGGGAATAGGCGAGGGAAAGGCAGCTTCCTCTCCAATTACCGCCAGGGGCACACACCTTGAAGGTCTCTTTGAATTGTGGCCGCCAGCCCCTTCCTTCCCCCTCCCCTGTCGCCCCCTCTGCAGGGCCATTCATTGGTACATTAGGGAGGAGGCAGAGGGTGACAATGCTCCCCCAAGTTCACTTCTCGCTTGTTATAGGCGACCCATTTAGAGCTGAATGACTATGTTCAGAGACAGCTCTAAATGACACCCTCCACCTCTTCACGAAGCCACTTGGTTTTGTCTTTTTTTTTTTTTTTTTGTATCCTGGAGAAATAATTGATAAACCCAACGGCTGTCCACCTTAAAGCAGGGCGCCTCCCTCGCCACCTGGTTAAAATTCCTCCTACTTTTCCCACCTCCCAACATCCATTTTGCTCTGTGCTATTTAAACAATACTTCATCAAATGCAGCCTGGAGCAAATAAGAAAGCTCAGTAGAGTAAATAAAAAGTCAAAAAAAAAATCACCGGCTGGAGGGTAAGTACTTTTATTCCTGTACTTTCATTGCCTGGGGAATTATTATTCCATTGCCTGATCTGGGAGGGAGGGAGGGCCAAGGAGGGCCGTGTTATTCACAAAATGGATTGCTTCTCTCCCTTTTCACTCCTCTGGCTCTCGAGAGCCCACTGATTACAACCAAGTGTGGCCATCCATTCCGTCTTATTGACAAAGGTCCTTAATTACCGCGGCAGCAGTAATACCTGCTATTAAATTCTGCTAAACAGAGGCCACAAATTAGCTGTGGATCTCAGGCCCCTTTTGTGTGTAATTACGGGGAGTGGGATTGACGGGGAGGCCGTTTAACTGACCCCAGCCAGAGCAGTGGGGAAACCTTTGTTTATCACCTGCGGTGGGGGCCAAAATGTGAAATTAAAAGCTCTCCATCAGCTGAAGGCCTTCGGAAGGCCCAGGGGAAGAAGAAGAAGGGGGAAAAAAAAAGCAACAGGCCAAGCAAACTGTGCTTCCCAGTACTTATCAGCATTTTGCTTGGCTGCAATTTACACTGGTTGATTAACCAAACCTCGGCTAATTCTGTAGGTTTCAGTCATGCAAAGCCCCAAATGGCAGAAATTTAGGTCACATTTTAAGGTATATTCTATATTTCACAAAGGCCTTTAACCTGCACTTAAGAGCCTGTTTAATGCAATCGCGAACCATAAACACCTGTCACTTACATTCTGCACTTTTCACATCGCTCCTTCTGGAGAACCTGGATTAATGAAAACCATTCCAAATATGGTAACTCTCATCTGCAGCCAGCCCGATTTATAAATTCAATCCTGCTGCCTACTTGGTGTTTCATTGAAAGCAATTACTTTGGGGGAAATTTCATTTAAATATATTCAACTTTCCTTTCCATTAAGGTAGAGGTAGGGTTAGGCACCCGAGCATGCCGTGCACAATGAGTGGTCAGAATGCAATAACTTAACACAAAACACTTAACATCAAGATAATTAAATCTCATTAAGGCTTTAATCACTCTGAATGGAGGCTATTAAAATTCATGGAGTTCGTGGCACACTACAGACAATGGGCCCTGGGCCCTGAACAAGTCTGGAAAGCCCACGTCTAGCTTTGTCCCAGGAAAGGAGTAACTGAGGGCGGCAAAGCTTTCCCCCCAACAACCCATAGACAAAAACCAGTTCCTGGACAGGGGGCTCTGGGGGCCCCTCAATGATGGGGTGCTCCAGTCCCGGCTGAGTATTTAACTGGTTCTGTGCCCCCCACTAGCCCCCATGTTGCGTGTCGGTGCCCAGTGTACCTGCTACTCACATAATCAGACAGCTTTACATGGATGTCACTTGGTCCCATGCCCGTCTTTCACAGGTGAGGGAGAACTTGCGGCCCAAGGTGATAAACACCTCCTTACTCAGGTCTGGACTCAAACACTGCTTCCTCTGGGAAGCCTTTGCTGACTCTAGGCAAACAGATGCTCTCACTCTCAGCACAGAGGAGAGAGGACTCTTCTAACATTATCTCATTACACAGTAATTATTTGTTTGACATTCTTCCCATAGTACACTAAGTCCCACGGAGGGAGAGACAATGTTTTCCTCATATTTGGGTTTCCAGTCGATGTAACTATGGGTGTTTAATAATGACAGATGAACAGCAGATAGATGAAAGGACGGACAGGCAGACAGATGATGGATGGACAGGTGGATACATGTTTGGATGGATGAACAGATGTCTGGATAGGGATGGATGTTTGGATGGGCTAGACAGACAGGTGGATGGCTGGAGGGACAGATGCACAGATGGATTAGCGGACAAGGGAATGTATGTCTGGATGGATGGATGGATGGATGGATGGATGGATGGATGGACAGACGGATGATTGGGAAGACAGGTTGATGGCTGAGCAAACAGACAGATAGATGAATGAATGGGAAGCTACACAATTGAACACAAATGACCTAGGGTCACTATGAAGCTAAGTCCAGGCCTCTTGACTCCATTCCTCTTTTCACTCCGCCTGTTGTTCTCTCTTTCACACGCAAAGCTCAGCTCATTCTCCTTCCTTAGACTGAAGTAACCTTGTATTGTTCCTCTTATTCATACTGAGCCCTCAGATCCCTTCCAGAGGCCGCCATATATATTTTTTTATCATGATAATGAATTTTCTCTTACTTATTCACACAATCTCATTGACTCATTCATCGACTCAGTCAGCATCTCCTCTGATAGGAAGGGTGCCCTTGGGGAGGATCTGGAGGTCCCAGGCTCTGCCCCCTGATACTTCAGTCCAGGAAACTAGCCTAAACTTCATGGCAGAGCAGGCCAGAATGAGGGTAATACCCTGGCTAGTAACAGGATGAAATCTACCCCCTTTCCTTACATAGCATGATGGGGCCCCACCAAATCCTCTGGTCCAATTTCCTCCAGGCAAAATGGTGCCTAGCTGAAAATACTGCTTCGGAATCCATTCTTTCATTAATTCACCTTACTAATTAATCTCCTCTTACCAGGCAAGATTCCTCTTCTGGCATGTATGCCAAGCAAAAATTGGAGAAAAGTTTACAATTCAATATGACAAATGCTGAAAAAGAGGTAAAAAATATGGAGGGCATGCTCTGGGAGCCAGGGCAGCAAGTCTTGAGAACAGATAGGAATTGGCTAGGCAAAGATGGAAAGACAAGTCCAATCCCAGCAGATGGCCACATCAAGCTGGAAAAGCTGAGTGACTCTGCACAAAGGGGAAGTAAAGCCACAGAACCATCACAGGTAAAGCTCAAAACCAGTGGCCCAGGAGCCCTGGCACAGTTGTCCTTGGCCCCTGTGTGGTCCCACAAGTCAAGGGTTACTTGCATGGGCTCTGATGGGAAGGGTGTCACAGGCCCAAGGAAGAGTTTCAGGCAAAGGCTGGAAGAAATGGGAGTTTGGGGCATCTGGGCTGCCAGATGGGGAGAGTGAAAGAGAAGAAGGTCATGAGGCCCCCTTTAGAGGACCCTGAATGCCAGGCCTGGGGACTGGACTTGATTCTCCGGGGGGGCGGGGGGGGGAGTATTTTTAGCAGGGGAGTGATATGATCAGTTTGAGAAAACAGACTTTTCATTTCATCCTGTTCACTTAGCATAATGTAAATATGGGAGAAATTAAAGGAAAGAAACCAGTTAGGGGTTATCCAAGCTAGAGAAGATTTCCAAAAACTCTTCTTCCAAGGAGAGGGCTAACCGTTCCATACCTAGGGCACACGCTGGCAGGTTCCACGGGACAAGGCAGCAACAGGTAACACCAAAACTTGTTCTCTGTTTATAAAATGCATCACCTGCGAGCACTCTTGTTGGCATGCAAGCTGAACTAATCTTGTACCCCAGGAAACGTCAACATTCTATTCCATTCGCCGCCATCTGGGCTACTTCCCATCTAATGTGATTTCTGGCACAAAACCACAGTCAACAGAGACCAGCGTGTGGAAGTATCTGGAGCTGTAGAACAGAACCAAAGGCCCACCCCTTTGAAAGGGGAAAGGTCAGCCCTAGATCCTTTTGGAAATTGTCAGAAGGCACTGATTACATTGCTAATAGGCAACTAGAAATCTGAAAGGAAATTAAACAATATTGACTAAAGGATTTTCCTAATTATCCCATTAAGGATAATCCTGGTCCCTTTTCCCTTCATGATCTATTCCTCCCAGAGGCCTATCTGGTACAGTATGTTTTGTGGTATGTTTGGGGTTTGAACTTTGGAATGAGGCCAAAAGGATAACGCAGTGATTGTCTTTTCCCTGCTCAGACCTACCACACGCAAATGTGTAGCCCACGGCCCAGACTCCTCACATGGGGAACAGAGACAGCTCCTTCACACAACAGGGGTACCCCATTTTGTGTAATACATTCAAACTCAATTTTGGTGAGAGGCAAAATTTTAGTTTCACACATTAGAAGCCCAAGCTTAAAGATTGCTTTTGCATAGCAAATAATCACTTCACTCCCAATTTCCATTTTACTTCCCCACTTTGGTGTAACTTCTATAAATGTCCATGAAGTTTCTTCCAGCAACCATGACACTTGAGACTCTAAAGACCACGCCCCCTACTTATTCTATTATACACAGAAGCATACACAGAAAACGCAACGCACAGAGAAGCTGTAAAGAAAAGAAGGGAATCTCGCCCAGGTGCCAGAATTCAAGAGGGCCTGGCAAAACACAGAAGCTGAAAACTTGGCGCCCAAGAGGGTATCAGATCTCCATACAGCTCCACGGTCCAGAATTGAGGGCAGAACATCTGGATGAAGACAGGAGTCCCAGACCGAGACACGGCATAAATGGAGGAGCCCTCAGAGGCTGCCCCCTCCATCAAAATGAAACTAGAAAATTCCTGCATTAGGAAGCCTCAAAAATTAATGTGATCTGATGAGGCTCTGGGCAGGGCAAAAAGTTCCCCTGTTCTCCAAGAAATAAAAACCCCAACATGCGGGGGTGGGGGGCAGTTTCCAAATCTGTACTGTCTAGGAATCTTAAGATAAAAATAAATGCGGCAAATGCTCCCAGTAGCTAACACGCCACCACACACCTGCCAGCGGCTGCTGACGCTGTGGGAAGCAGTCAGGCTCATATGTTACGGGTGATTACAGGGGCGCACAGGAGGATAAGCTCCACACAGGGAAGTGGGGCACAGTCTCACAAATTTACCCCCCATCTACCCTTCAGCCCAGCAGTCCCTTTGCTAAAAAAATCTATCCCAAAGATACCATGGGAAAAACTGCAAAGCCATGGAATCACAAGGCTGTTAATTTCAGCAACAATTACAGTACTAACTGCTGCAAAGAAACCAAATGCCCACACTTGGGAGTGGCGTCGCAGTGCAGGGCCAGGCCCACTGAAAAGCATGCATCTTTTGTCTAAGAAAAGAGAAGGTGTATGTGTGAGAGTCTGCTTATATGTTTAAAAGGAAACAGCTGAAGGGTAAGCTCAAAACTAGGGGGAAAGGTTCCATTTCATTAGGAAAGAAGATACAGAACAGGGTAGGAAAAGATGGACGCGAGACCCCTGTGGACATCTCTATTATATACTATCTAATAGCTATAGTAATATACAGGTTGCATATAGTTTTTCTCTTTAGAATCCTATAATATTTTTCTTAGTTAAAAAAAAGAAAAGAATCTAAGGTGTTTCAGTACACTGAAACATACTCACCTAATACCTGTATAGCAAGTCAGTGGTAGAGACACACTGAGGGAAAACGTTTACTTGAACTGACGTTAAAGCACAGTGCTCGACTATACATCCTTAATGGGGATCCAAGCTAAGAACAACAACTGAAAAGAAATCTTATCCTATAAATGCTGGCATTATTATTTTGAAACTACTCTGGGTATATCCTAGAATAAAACAATTATGTTAATCCAGCAGAGCTAAGATTTTCACCTTAAAAATAGGCAAATATAAAAGAAGTGAAAAGGCTGTATTATAAATTTTGAATTTAACATCTCAGTATGATTTTATAATTTTTCTCTGTCCAAAAAATACACATCTTAGCTCCGTTTACTGAAAAGCCTTGAAACCATGACAATCCATTGGTAATGAGCACACCAAATACCCAGGTTGTAGTCTCTAACTGCCAAATCCCAAGTGAGGTATCTCTGAAATCCCAGGTATCTCTGAAAAAAAATGGCTGATTTCAGGAATAAATAGTGTGATAGTGTGATCTATAATAAGAAACACATATTGTTTTCGTCCCCATTCCTGGCACAGAGTTCTAAAACTCTTACTGATAAGGACAGTGAAATGAGTATCTTTTGCTATTCTTAAACGCCTTTCAACCTCAATGGAGTTTATTAATGGGGTGATTTTGGGAAAGCCCCCAGACAACCACAGGATGGTGGCTAATTTCCAGGGAACCAACCATGGGGTTAGAGGGCTGGAAATTTCAGCCTCACCTCCTGGGAAGGGATAAGGGCTGGAGATTGAATTAATACCCAATGGCCAGTGATTCAGCCAACATGATGCCTATGGAACACAACCACCATAGCAAAATACAAGGTTTGGTGAACTCCTGGGTTGGCAAACACATGGAGGGGCCAGGAGGGTGGCGTGCCCGGAGAGGGCATGAGAGCTCTTCACTCCTTTCTCCAGACCTTGCCCTGGCAATTATCTCTTCCATCTGGCTGTTCCTGAATTGTATCCTTTATGATAAAGTTTCCCTGAGTTCTCTGAGACACTCTAACAAATACTGAACCTGAGGAGGTACCCAAGGTACCTGGGAACCTTGAATTTATAGTAAGAAGCACAACTGGTGTCTGAGGTGGGGTGGGGGCCATCTTGTGGGACTGAGTCTTTAACCTGTGGGATCTGATGCTGGATCCAGGTAGGACTTCCAGTTGACATCCACAAAGAACTGAAAAAGAACACATCTGCTACCCGGCAGTGAAATATTTAGACCACAGGAGGGAGAAAAAGGGGAGGAAAGGAGTTTTTCCCCTTTCAGGTAGGAAACGTACAAGGTTTGTCTGGGATACCTTTTTGTTGCACCAGAAATAAAAGAAGTGATAAAAGGACACCAGAGTTGTGTCGAAGGACACAAGCACTAAAATCACTTTGCAACCTGTAAGGAAATGATGGACCTGGACAAATATCGTCATGAATATGATGGAAGTATTGGGTGAGTGCACCCTCGTCGTATTCACAATAGCCAAAAGCAACCCAAGTGTTCACTGACAGATAAATGGATAAGCAAAAGGTGCCCTATCTCTACAGTGGAGTAGTATTCAGCCTGAAAAAGGAACGGAATTCTGATGCACGTTATGATATGGATGAACACTGGGGACGTTCTGCGAAGGGAATCAGTCAGGGGCAAAAGTTCAAATCTGGTATGATTCTACTTATATGAGGTAGCCAGAACAGAGAGTCACAGAGACAGAAAGTAGGACAGCAGTTGCCAAGGGCCAGGGAGAGGAGAAATGGGGAGTTATTATTTAATGAGTACAGAGTTTCAACCGGGGATGATGAAAGTACTGGAAATGGATGGCGGTGATGACTGCACAACTCTGGGAAGATGCTTCAATGCCAGAGAACTATACCCCTAAAAACGGTTAAATGAGAAATTTTATGTGACATCGATTTTAACAAAAATTTTTTTAAAAAGCATTACGTGGGAAGCTCTATGGAGGACTTCATGATGAAGGAGTCAGCTGATACCCTCTGAACCTTGACCAATCTTAGTATCGGTAAGCATGGGATGCCAGACATTCCTGCACCTCTTGGCACGATGCAATCCGTACACAGCAACATCTCTGAAGGGTTATTACCCCAAAAGTCCTGAATTTCAAATAGTCACTGAATTTAAACACAGGTTTATAGTACCTCAGGGGCCAGAAGAACAAGTTATAGGAAACAAAGGAAAAGCTACCAGCAAAATTCAGATTATAGGGCATTCTACATTTTCTTCAAAATATATGTGTGAGGTGTCCCTGGGTGGCCCATGGTTAAGCGTCCGCGTCCGACTCTTGATTTCGGCTCAGGTCATGATCTCAGGGTCGTGGGATCGAGCCCTGCGTTGGGCTCCACACCAGCGGGGAGTCTGCCTGGATTCTCTCTCCCTCCCTCTCCCTCAGCCCTTCCCTCCCTCTCTCTCTCAAAAATAAATAAATCTTTAAAAACATATATGCCTGTGATATGTGAACCTTATTTGACTATATATTCAAACAAACCCCCGGTAAAAAGGGATTTTTGAGACAACTGGGGAAATTTACATATGGAAGGGGTAAGTGGTCATATTAACAAATTAATGCTAATGTGGTTTGCTGGGATCATGGCATAGTGGTTATTTAAGGGAAATGAGTTCTTGTCAGCTAAAGTCTTTCTTGGTGAGACATGATATCTGGGATCTGCAGTTCATAATAATAATAATAACAATTGTAGTAATAATTAGAGAGATGACAGAGCATTGCCAAAATGCTCAGTTACTACTGGCCATGTGTAATGTTTTCACGACCTCATGTTGTTTAGAAGAAGGATAAGGATACTGAGAAACTTTACTATCTGTTCATATCAATGTGCATCTTAAAATCTTAAGGGTAACCACTAAGCAAATAAAAATGACACATCACAGCCAAAATTGGTTACTCTAATGAAGAGTAATCAGGGAAAGGGATATTCAGAAGTAAACCCAGGTAGACCAGAATCTCCAGTAAAGGACTGGGATCTCTACATAAACTGTCATACAACGTTCAGTTTGACTTTGAACTTGAAACATTCCGCAAGAACAGCAACAATTCATAAAGAACTGAGATGGCTCTTTCTGTGATGGTGCCTCTGACCATGGGCCAGGAGATGTCCCTGAAATCATGGCCTCGGGTCTTGGGCTTACACTGGAATCAGCATTTCCTGATCAGTCGCTAATGGGCACCTGCCAGCCATCACAGCCCACAGCTTCGGTCAGACTTGGCAAAAATCACAGCCAAGCATGCTCTCACACACCAAAGCTCTTGGCCCGTATGGACTGGTACCTAGGGCGATTCAACAGCATCAGTCCTACCATCTCCACCTCACAAATGAAAAAAATGAGGCAGAACAAAATAAGGGACAGCCTTTGTTCCTGGTGACGCATCTAGGACGTGGTAGAGTTAGAATTCATCCGACTGAACAGTCCAAAGAGCGGAAATGGATGTTGACAAGCCCAGGTCTTGCAAGCACAACCCTGAAGGTGAGAACTTAATAATGAGGGAGAAACTAGAGAGACAAGACTGTAGGAGCTTCTCCATTTGGGGCCTCACAAAGCTGGGCTGGGTAGGAATGGGGCCTTGCTGATGCCAATTACAAAAATAACAAAGACACAGGGCACAGGGGTGCAATTTGAATTTATAATACCCGAAGCATAGAATATATTGTTGTGTTACAAGTTCTCACTGACCAGGGAGAGATGGGGAAACTTCAAAACCCAGACACATGCTAGAACCCTAAACAGATGCTTCAATTCATTCTCAGAAGATGGGATTTTAAAAATTAATGTTATTATTTTGTTACCAAAAAGAGGAAGAAATGAAGAAATGGAGGTAGGGAGGGTGAGGGGAGAGAGATGAAACAATTCTGGATAATCATCCGATTAAGAAGTTGTAGGCAAAATTCTTACATTAGAAAGAAGAGTAATTTTTGGCGCTGAGGCTAGGAAAGATCTGGGGCTTGAGACTTTTTGGGTTACCAACCACCCCAATCTACCTGAGTCAGTGTGTTCCAGGCAAGCACCCTGAATTCAAGTGCAAAATACAGCTGATCTGCCCAACATTTTGGAACATTTGACATGGATACAATCGATACTCAGGAATGAAGCTAAAACCCACTTCCAGAAAACACACTTGGCTGCCTCTGCAGGGAAAATGCCATGCTGCGATCAATGATATTTCTTTTTAAAGATTTTATTTATTTATTTGACAGACAGAGATCGCAAGTATGCAGAGAGGCAGGCAGAGACAGAGGAGGAAGCAGGCTCCCTGCTGAGCAGAGAGCCCTAGTCAGGGCTCAATCCCAGGACCCCGAGATCATGACCTGAGCTGAAGGCAGAGGCTTAACCCACTGAGCCACCCAGGCGCCTGATCAATGATATTTTTAAAGTACAACGAAAAGGTCACTCCTGGAATCGCGGTCTTCCCCCAAAACTGTGGGTTGAGGCCTCCAGGCATCCCCAGAGACTATTTGTAATGGAAGAACATTTCTGGAATTAAACTCGGGCTTAATGTCCCCACTTCCACTTTGCTTCCCTGATCATGCACATTATTAAGAGAAAAATTTTACAGGACTGGCAACTTAAATCCCTGTAATCATGGGTCCATCCCATGAATTAAGACCAAGCCTGAGCAAATGTGCTGAGTGAGAACAATTACCAAGTTCATGGCTCCGGGTTCTGTTTACTCTGATACTGTCCAGGATAATCATTTATTTCTTGGTGCCTTCTAAGTTTTATTAAGCTGTTCAGAGAAGTTTCAGCCATGCTTTATGGCCATGTGAACTGCCCGTGTATCCATTTCACAACTTGATTCATTCTGATTAAATTGTTCAACTCTTAATGAGTTTTAGATTGCAATATGGAGAGGCAAACAATTCAGAACATTAAGGCAGTAAAATATCTTAATATTTCACAAGTTCTCACTGAAAACATAAAACAAAAGGCTCGTTTCTGGAAGGAGAGACTGTAATGATTACCCTCTGTAAAAATAAATACGCTTAGCTCCCTATACATTATCCCAGCATCTGTGTAGACACACTCACACGGAGAGAGCCAGATGGTACATGGAAATCTCATAAATATCCATAGAAATTCTGATATTTTCAAGCCAGTTGCAACTAACAAGATAACCATTTTGACATATTATTCCAAAGAATTTCTGAGGCTAGACAAAAAATTGATTTTTTCCTCGCCTTACTTCACAGTCTAATGGGTTTTGCAATCTGGAGGCAATGGTGCGGGGTGGCAAGACGCTGATGGAGCTCAGATACTGAGGGCTTCCACGATGGGAGGGAAATTATGGATCAGGTGACCAAATCCTGTTCCTCAAACAGTTCCAGACCCCTCCCTCCCCCGCCTCCCATCTCCTGTGCGCGCCTGGCCCACCCTCTCTTTCTCGTGCAATGTAGCGCTTGCGTTGACAACCACTGAGACAAGATTCCCCAGCCTCAGCCTTTGAACATTTTTCCTGGAAATGGCTCCCTTCTGGTGAACCCTCTAGAAGTCTAAACTTAGAGCAGGTGGAGCCCACCAAAATACTGAGGACTGTGAGGCCTTGCACTGGTCACATAAACTTTGGGAGATTCAATTGCTTCATCTGTATAATGAGATTTAAAAACACACCATCAGACTAAAGGCGAAAAGTTCAAATGGATCATCTTCTGTTTCCTTCAAGTTTCCGAAGCCGGGTCTGTAATACATACAGGACTTTGTTTCAGACCAAGCTCTCAGCTGGGCAGCAGTTCAAACTCAGGGGAAAGGAGGGGTTGGCCATTGACCACAGACTCCAGACTCGAGAAGTCTTTGCACATGTTTCTTAAGGGAAAGACATTTAGGAACCTGGAGAAGCTTGGGCCACGTAATCGCAGAATGTGAGGGGAAGCAGGGCCATTCCCAGGCCCGCAAGGCCTGGGATGCTATTTTGCAGATGGGAAAACTGAGACCAGGTTAAGCAAATGAGTCATCCACATTCTGGGAATGGCCAAAGCGGGAGCGGGGGATAAACAAAAGAACCCATGGCCCGGATCCCCAGCCAGAGCATGCTTCACCCATTCCCAGCTGTGCGGGTGGGCATTAGCAGCAGCATTTCACAGATGGAAGATATTAACGGATTACTTCCCTTGGGCCATATCCTAGGAAAAAGCAGAACTGAGACTAAAACTAGGGTTTTCTGGCTCCAAAGACAATGTCTACTCCTCTATTCCATGCTGCCTTTCTAGAGGAAAACTGGCATATGAATCTGGCTAAGAAGAGTATGAAGTCAAAAGTATCTACAGATCGAGACATCTTGGTACACTGAAGCTTTGTTTCCACTACTCCCATTAGCGGGGGCTGGTGGGACCCTACCTCTGCATTTCCCCTTCTTAAGAGTCCCCTATGCCACCCCAAAAGGAATAAGCCATAATTGACAAGAGTTTTTAAAATAAATTAATATAAATCAGTTTCGCTTTAAGAATCTGAAAGGACTGAAAACACCGTGGGTCCACCCAAACCCGCTTTGGCAGTGGTGATCTACAGCAGTAAAAGGCAGGGCAACTATTAGATGAATTGCAAGGAATTAGCTGCCAAGCCCCAATATCCAAATTGGGATCTGAGGTATTGGGGTCCACCTGCCAGACTCCCGCATCAAAATGTTCAGTGCCCACTTGACCATGTTCTCCACTGTCGATCAGCGGCAGCCTTAGATGTGAGACAACTGTATTTTGTCATAAGTCCTCTTTGGAACACCTTAATTGCCTCTAGAAAGGCCCTCAAATGTTTTTTGAAATCATGCTAACTACCCGATACCCCTACGAGCATTAACAGCACAAGCTCTCACAGCATCCGTCCTGCCCTGAATTCTTGAGCATTCTCGGTTTTTAAGTTCACCTTCGACTGACCCATATTGGCCTACATTCAGGGTGAGCCATGCCCAACCACAGAATTCTCCTGTAGGCCATTCAAGATGTCGGTCATGGTGCCTTTACATACGCCACAGGGCTGGGCTTTTAAGAGGACATCTTAGTTAGGAAAATATTAATAACAATAAAACAACCCTTGGGGGGTATCTAGTTGTAGATACCCATTTCATTATAAATAAATGGCAGAAGTAGAATGGTTATGAGAACTGTTCCCTTCATGCAGTGCTCGTATGCTCCTGGAAGTCCTTTTTTTTCCTCTCATTTGGTAAAGACCACGATATCTCAGTAGCAACATAAACGCCATATTGTCTACTAGTTACTATAGCAACGACTCTCCGTGTAATTGGCTCATGCCTAAATTAAAGCTGCCTAGGGTAGCTTTAACTTGCAACTCTCACATATGACTTTTCTATGGTGTTTTTCTTTAGTGAGAATTGTGTCTCTTAAATTGTAGGCAGCACGCTGTACCACTCTACCTTACTTGGAGCCAGCTTGGGCCATCACCTGACTTTGTTTCCCCTATGACTTTTAGGGATGCATCAAAGAGAGAAAATGCCTTCTTAATGGCATCTTCCTAGAACTCTATGGCAGCATACTATATACAAATTAGTATACATATATGCGTACATAGTGGCTTACCCCAGCAGAGTGGAGGTGGGGGACGAAGGAGAAACAAGTTTTCCATGTGAAAAGAACACAGGCCTCTGCCCCGCAATGAACTTCACTGTTCCTGAATTCCTCAATTCCTTCCTACCTCTTCCTTCAACACAATGCAAAAGGCAAACATGGAAACAAAGGCAGGGGTGATGGAAAGAGGAACCAGCTGCACTAAAGAAAAAGGCACAATTGTTAACCCTCTCCTCTCCAGTATCTGTCCTTCAGCCCTACAAAATAAACAAGTCAAGAAGTTCTTCGATTTTGTGACTGTAAGAATGTGGTGGGTTAATGGTCCTAAATGCTAGTACTGGGTAAATTAGTTCATGGTTGAGAAAGTTCTGGATGAGCCAGTAGCCAAGTCTTATCAGCTCTGTTGCATATCCTTGCTTGTGTCCACTGTGGGATCAGGCTGGGGGAGGAGCAGCGTCATGAAGAAAACCCTTAAACCACACCCCCTTTGCAAAATATTGCCTTTCAAACTTAAGCTCTGTTATGCTTTTCTTAAAGAACCCCAAATTTTCAGGGGCCCTACCAAGATATCCAACAGGTTTCTCAAAAACTACATGGGCACAGAGATGCTTACAACTACTCAATGAACTTTTAACCAATAAGTATGTACCTCGAATTAAACCAAGACAGACTCCTGAGAAGCAACGTCAGGATCACGGTCCAACACGGTAACCCTCAGGGCCGACAGCGTGAGAGTCTCTAAAAGGCCATTTGCAGGGTTTTCGAAGGGCTCTAGGTTCCACTGTGGGAAACCTTCTATGTTTTAAAGGTGTGGGAACAGCGTGGGAAACCGTGAATGTTTCCCTAGGCGCTCCCGAAGCCTTCCCAGGGTCAACGATTCCCGTGTCGCCTTTATTAAGCGGGATCCTCTTTGCAAATACTATTTCATATTCTGCCTTTTCTCCTGCAAAGCGTTCTCGAACCCCGAGTGCGGGTTGTGTCAGCCGCTGGCCGCAGCTCGGGAGCGGGGAGACGGGCAGCAGAGCGGCCCGCGCCTCCAGCACCAGCCCGCCCTCCCGTTTGCCCCTTTAATCCTGCAGACTTCAGCCATTTCCCATTTGGTCCTTCACATCAGCTCGGACTAATCCGTCACACATTCCAGACAACCGAGCCAGTCTCTGATTGCTGAGGACTTTGCCACAAGCACTGTGTCTGTTAATAAGATTTTCATTTGGAAAGATGTCAGGGCGTCCATGTTTTCTATCGTATATAAATACTAAGATTTAATAGCTTCGGGTTTTGTTTAATGTTAACGTCAACTATTAAAAAAAAAACAAACAGAAAGTCCTCAAATGCCTGCCCGACAGTGAAATGCCCCACTGAGAGCTATTTGCAAGGGTAATGTTGTGGGAACAACATCCATCTTCGCAACAGCTTCATTAGCCCCGTCTCGCTGACCTCTCCCCATAACGTCGTCAGAGGTGACGGGCGTCAGATTATTGGGAATATGGAGATCAATAAATATGCAACACGGCGCGTGGAACGCTTCTGGCACCAGAGCCGTACAAATGCCATCCACCGCGGCTCACACTCGCTGTCATCTGTCACACCGGCTAGTAAATAGACAAGCTTAAGGGGAAGGCGATCCGTAATGGTAAAATATATGGGTGACGATGAATTAGACAGGGGGTGTGGACTCAGGGTTCTGAGGCATGACGGGTCCCAGTGAAAAACGCCAGGCCAGCACTCCTGAGCCACAGCCGGCCTTCTTTGGGGAAACGGGGCAAATTCCAGCCGCCGGGCCAAAAGCGGCTCTGGGGTCCGGCTTCTGTGTTTTGGATGTCAGCTACCAAGGGAGTTCTGGCTGCGTCGGGGGTGCTTGCTGAAAACTCGAGGATGCCACGACTCCTGGCAAATTCCTGTGCGTGCCAACCTCACCGCGTCTCTCCCTGGGATCTCAACCCCAGGCCCCAAGAAGTGCCCACCTTGCCCAGTTCCATCAGCCTCCCATGCCTGTACCGCTGGGCCCGCAAAAAAGCAACCAGGCTAACTTTTAAAAAACACTTCTGGTGTCCCTAAGTGGCTGGCGGTCCCTAAGTGGTCCAGACAGATACTCAAAACCTCTGGAAACCACCTCCGATGACAAGTTCTCTGTCCGGCCGCCCCGTGGAAGGTGTCTGCTCACGGCCTGCCCACCCTGCTGGGAGCCACATGCCACTGCCCGCCCCCTGCACACATCACCGCCCGGAGACCCCGGCCACGGGCCCTTGCTCTGCCCCCAGCAGCGTTGCCCAGACTCCCCGGAGCAGGCACCCCGGTTCATAAACCCTCCTCCGCCTCCCAAAAGTAGTCGAGTCTAACCAAGTACACCTTTAAATAAAAGAAACTTAAAGAAAAGCAAATTCTTGAAACAGCAAGCCCGGGGAATGTAAGCCACGCTTAGGCATCTATGCGGATACCCGGGGCCAGAACAGCCGCGCTCCCCCCACCCGAGGGCTGTCGACGCCCAGCGACGCCCGACATGCATCCATCCCCGCTACGTTTTAAGAACTGTCACTCGTCTCAATGAAAAGAGAACAAACAAGAAGCATAAAGGTATTTTTGAAGTACACTGTTCTGAAGGGACTTGCTAGTAATCTGCAGCCTAGGTACACACCATACCTTTTAGCACGGCTATTTGTCTCTGAGGGAGAACGCTGCCGTGCTTTCGCTAAAGGCTCTGTTGGACCTCTTCATCAATAGCAAACCTTTAAGCACAGCACCTCTCATAAATAGGAGATCCACTAACACAGACTTCAAAAGGCTAGAACTTGATAATTCAGAAATAGAGCTATAGTAAGTGTTCCCGCGGTCCATCCATAAAAGCCATCGTATATTCTAAATGCCAGAGTCCTCCGAGCAACATGACAGGTCTATTAGAATAATAGCAGGGGAAAGCATAATTACAAGTAATCATTGGCTGGAAAGGAGCTAGTTGTTTTTGTAGAGCAAAACGTCGCTCTGAGTCCCGCGGAAAAGGCAGCCTGAGCGGCAGCGGCGAGGGCACAGAACCATCAAAAATAACCACGGCGCGAGCCCAGCACTATTTATTTCTATTTATTAAGAACTCTTTGTCTACCTTAATGTTTTCCTGCTGAAATCATCTTAATTTGAGCCCGCGTTTTCTTGGGCTAAGATCATTATGTAACTGCTACTTAGAACCAGCCGCTATTTTCTATACGTTTGTTGGTCAAACAGTTAGGGTGTCTGTCTTTTCCAGCCTGACCAGGATCTTTCCATCCAGCAGCAGCTCCTGGCTGGATCCGAGGAGCCATACTGATTTTACGCCTGAGCCTCCCCCAATCCAAGAAAACAAAGAAAGCTTGGCAAAGCATTAACTTTTTAATCCCCCACCCAAGGACTGTGACCATGAAAAAGGACAGGGCTGTTTTATCCTTACAGGTGGCAGAGGATGAGGCCTGGGGGGGGGGCGGGGGGGGGTCCTACGGGTGTTCTCTTCTGGATGGGACTGCGGCTGAGGCCAGGAATTCCACCCACCTTGCTGCTTTTGCTTTTGTTTACCTTCCTTCTTAGTTAGAAGGACCCCCCTACCCTGGCCAAGCACTTTAAAGGTTCCAAAGTGCAGCGGGGATGACCAATCCCCCCCCATCTGAGCCTTGTCAAGTTCAGAAGGAAGCCAGGGTGGGGGGTATTAGCCCCATTTTGCAGATGTGCAAGTTGAGATTCTGGAAGGGAAGGGACTCCCCAGAGGTCCCACAGGGGAGGGTCCTCCCTCTCCTTCACCCCGCCCAGACAACAGACTTACGTGACACCCGATCCCCTAGCTCACTTACTTCATGGGACGTGGCCTGGAAAGGGAAAGGCCACATGCATGGTGCTGTTGTACAGGAGCCAACCAGGTCCCGACACACTGCAGGGGGCCCCGGGCTCAGCCCCCAGACTCCAGGAGGCCGGTGCAGAGGCTCCCACCTGACACGGAAGGCAGCCGTGCTCCCTGCGTAAAGAGAGACAATCAAGTCAGACTCCCCGCGTCTTGGCATCGCTCACACAGGTGGCGGGGAAGGGGAGCAGAGGGTGGGGAGAGGTAGACTGAAATCTAATTTTCAGCCCAGCCATGAGAAAAACGCCCTTCTGGTGACTCGACCTAATAATCGCAGGGTGTGGAACACGTGGGACCGACGGTGGGAACCCAGCGAAGCACAGGAAGGATGGGGAACTCCAGCTCCTCCAACGACCTTCCAGCCATCTGAATCTGGGCCATCGACGTAATCTATTTTTTTTTTTGAGCCTTGATGTCCCCATCTGAGAATGGGACTAACAATATCACCTGCCTCCCAGGGCTGTTGTCACAGCAGGAGACGACCGAGGTGATGCACCCAGCAGAGTGCGGGGCACATGGGAAGGGCTTTCTGTGCGGTTTTCACGTGATGAGCCACAGGAAGCCAGAGGAGGGCATGACCCACACTCCCTGGTTCTTAAGCCTCCTGGAGGCTGTGGGAGCCTAGCTAACCCTTCAAGGCTAGGGGGCAGTTCTCCAAAATGCTAACACCCCAGGCCTTGTCACAGCAGTCCAGAAACTCAACCAGCCTCCGGCCAGGGGCTCACTTTTAATTAAACCTTGACAGAAGACTCCGTTGGAGCTCTGTTTTGTTGGTACATTTGCTTCTCACATAGACAAAGCTCTACAGAAACAACTTTGGGATTCAGGGGTGCCTGGGTGGCTCAGTCGGTTAAGCAACCGCTCTTGATTTCAGCTCAGATCATGATCTCAGGGTCATGAGATCAAGCCCCGCATTGGGCTCCGCATGGGGTGTGGAAGCTGCTTAAGATTCTCTCCCTCTCCTCTGTCCCTCCCCACGCCCCCCCAAAAAAAGTCTTTGGGATTCAGTAGCATACCAACGTTGCTTATAAAGTTGTAATACACACTCCTTCCTCCCACTCAACATTCACGTTTACAATTAATTTGGTTTTGAGATAGCAACACCAGGATTTCATCAAAGCAAGGTCAGAAATCCCAGGCCGGCAGATATCCTTTAAAATTTAGGCTCTTAAAGAATTTCAGCTTGTCCAGGATCAGATCTTCACCCCCTCTTGTGGAATAAAGCTCCCATAATGCTCAGCAAGACCGTATCAAGATAAGACAAGACTTCAAGAAAGAGAGTGATGATGATGGTGGTGGCACCAACATGAGGCTGACTGTGGCAACCACGTAAGCAGGGAGAAGGCTGGGCGTAAGGCTGGTCTTGAACAAAGGATCCAGCTACGCAAAGAAGGCCAGTCCGTCAGTTCACATCGGCGTGAGTCGTAAACGCTGGACCTCGACTGAGCCCATCGGTTTACTCAAAGTCCTGAGAGCTTACATTGCCCTTGCCTTCAGCTTCTGGCTAGACTAGCTGTGGGTCTTCAAACTCAGAAGTCCAGCCAAAGGTTTTACTCTGGAGAAATTATGGACGCCCAATAATCACCCCAAGCGTACCGCAGGCTTGGAAAAGGCACACACAGGAGTTACCCCAAGTAAGCAAGAATCTGCAGTCATGTTACAGATGCACGCACCTGTTTTACCAAATGCCACACGTGTCCCTGCCACTCGCTCCATGGAAACTGGCACGTAGCCTGGCCCTCCCCTCCTTGGCCCCACTATTGGGTTTGCAGGATGATTTCTGAAATCACCTCTTGAAGGAAAGCATCATTACCCAGTGACATGCTGTAATCCCAGCCAACGCTTCCAGAAAAGTTTCAATGTCCATTACATTAGCTAGCCTTAAAATTGAATACAAATCCATTTTAATCAATATGTTGTAATAAATAGATATTAAGGCGCCATAGCACTAATGTACAGATAGACTAATTAAAGCACCAGCATGTGCAGCACTCACATACCTCAATTTTCTCTACAAAATCCTTACTGAACCGCTACTTTAAAAAAAAAATAATTGCATTTGCAATTAGAAACACTGAAGTTACATTATCGATTTTCTGCTAAAAACCTTTTTAGTAAACAAGCACAAACTACATTCATTAAATGTAAGTGCTTGGAGCTATGGTGTGAAATTCAATTCAGCCATTATCATGAATTACACTGATTATTGCTATAATTATTTTCTCTTGGATACAACTGCATTTCTGTCCCTTGCTAGTTCTGTTGGACATATAACCATGTTCATTTTATAGCTAATAATACTCAACTGTAGTCCCAGCAATTACTATCACTTATACAAATCATTAAGTTAAGCTACGGGTACCTAGTAAGATTCAAAAAAATTAAGTAAAACATCCTTTTTTTACCCTTGAAATAACTAATAGCATTAAAGAACAAGGAAAATTACAGATGTTAACTGATTTATGCTGCAAGCTTTAATCACCTGTACTTGACTTGTCAGAAATTTCTGCTGTCCTAAACATGCATTTTGAGAAGAAATCCACCAACAGAGGGGTTTTGGGGAGACGGGGGGGGCGCGGAGGAAGGATGGTTGGGTTTTTTGTTTTTGTTTTTTTAGAAATGAGTAGTCGATGGACTGGATTCTGCAGCATTCTCAGGAAGAAAGCCATGATCATTTGGTGTGTTGCAAGAAAAGAGATTCTGTACTTTGATCAGATCCCAAAAATTGGCTTTTCATTTTCTGTGTTTAATTAATTAAACAGGTTACAAGGGAAAAAATTCGCCTTTACTTGTTTCTTCCAGAGGCAGCCATAGCTTTTATGCAGTTGTTAAAGTGAACCCTCCAGAGGAAAAAGGTATTTTCAAAGGAGACCTCCTTTCTCCCCTGGGTCAAGGGCCTTACAGAGATGGGGCAAGGGTAGACATGTCTGGGAACATTCCCTCGAAGCAAATGTAGTCTCTGGGGACCCTGGTGAGGAAACCCTCAATAGGAAAACTGGTGGGATAGAAAGAGGGAGGGAAGGGATGGGGGAGAAGACAGTGAGGTTTTCAAATTTGTGTGTAAATGCATGTATATGGAGATAGAAACAGTATAACATCGCTAAGAAAGGGTTTGCAGACTCTGGTCTGCCCACACTCGCCAGCCTGGAAGGCTCTCACCCCATTTACCAAGGCCATGCTCCCGAGCCCCTGCAGTAGGAAGACCTCATTTACAAATAGCAGAAATACTTCCTCACAGTAGGCTTAAGAGACCTTTGGAAACTGGGTGTTATACGCAAACAATGAATCATGGAACACGACATCAAAAACTAATGATGTACTGTGTGGTGACTAACAACATAATAAAAAAAAATGGAAAGTAAGCTTCCTGGGTCTCCTTGTTAAGCCCTCCTCAGCCCTCTTATCATCTGCCTGTATTTTTTTTTTTGCCCTCCCCTCATCACTGGGCACCAGAGGGCCCAGAGCTGGGTAAGGCCCTGGGGGGGGGGGGGGAGATGGGAATCACCTTCTCAGGAATTTCACCATCTTCTCTGTAAGCAGATTTTTGTAACACACTCTATCTAGCTCATTCACCTTTTAAATGTGAAGGTGAGAGGGAGGCGGCCTCTGGGAATCCACACACAAAATGTTAACAAATAAAAGAGAAGAAGGATGGCGTGGATTGGAATCCAGAGCTGAGGTTCATACACCTGGCTCAGCACCACAGGGTCCTATAAATTGCTGAAAGCCAGCCACGGTTTTGGCTCAGAGCTTCCTAGTGGCCAAAGCAAAATGGAAAACACAGTCTTAGGGACATGAGGCTCACTGCTTCCAAAAGAAGATGCGTATATAAGTAAAAATCTTTTAGTCTGAAATGAAAAATATAAACAAAATCTGGCGTAAGATTTAGGAACCAAGAATTCAAGAAATCTTTTTTAAAAAGCCAGATACAACTCCTTTCTTAGATTTTGTTTTTGTTTTCTCATGCAATATAAACCTCTGAAGAGCGTCAGCAGGAACTCGGATGCTATTTCTACCTATAAAGAGGATAAAAAGAAAGAAAATAGGACAAAATTGTGGTGTCGGAACATCTTAAAAGCGGAGACATAGTGTGTTCACATCACCCCAGGTGTAAATCAGCTGATTTATGTCATCCTTGTGGACTGATTAGGCTTTTTCCAAAGCAGCTAAATGAATTTTCTAGCCATTTCTGCTCATTTAAAGTAGTAATAGGTATATTAATTGGTAACGCATTCAACAAAGACGCCATTTTACAATTCTTTAAAAAAATTTTTCCAATTTTTTTTTTTTTAAGAATATTTCTTGCTTCTGCTATCTGGGAAATTACCTGCAGTAACTGAAAACAATTTTGAAATAATCAGAAGTCAGAATTTTCGGTGCCCTCCTTTTATCCATTTTAAATGAATGGGCATTTTTTTAATTAATGCAATTGATAGTAATGACAGACCTACATCTCAGGAAGCAGTGAAGGGGAGACGTAGATGCCCCTCTAACACAGGCAGGGTCACAGACTGCACGCGTCTTGCACCCCCAGGAAGGATTTTTTTTTTTTCCAAATACTAACAATTTGGCTGTATCTGGCTATCTGTCTGGCTTCCCCCCCTGTCTGGGGAATCACATGGAAGAATTCAATAGGCGGGCTTAAAAATTCAGAAGAGGGAAAATTAAATTCCTGGAGATAGTCGAGAAGAACTTACTCATAAAGAGCCTTTTCCTGCAGGAGCTCAGAAGCATGTAATCTGACCTTCAAAGTAAAAAACGGTTTGTTGCATTAGTTCTGCTCAGCTGACCATGAATACTAATTGCAGGAAGAATTGACCGGGCCCAATACCTGGGGGCAGGAACACACAAAAGTAGCCGGGCAGGGCAAACAATGAATAAGGTTAAAAAAAAAAAAAAACAAGCATCCACACTCCTATTCAACTCCACGGGTCTGCACCAAAACCCGAAATTACAATGAAGCCAGTATCTGCCCCTTGCCCCCGGGAGACCAGGGGAAAGAAAAGAGGCAGGCACAAGAGACATTGGGATGGGTGGGGGGGCGGTAAAAATAATACATCCTTTTGCTCCTGTATCTTATTCGGCTCTCTCCTTCTACCCCCTCTTCTCTACCCACTGGGAGGAGGAGCTGTAGCAATTCCCACACAGGGTCAGGAGCTGGACGTCTGCGGGCTTCTGAGCCCCGTCTCCACATGAGACGCCTGGGTCGTGGAGAGAAGCCTTTTGGGTAAAGATGGGCTTGAACCTGAATTTCAGCTCTGGGATTTAAATTTACTGGCTGGAACTCAAGCCAGTCACTAACCCTCCCTGGGCCTCAGTGTCCTCCTCCGTAAAATGGAGACAGAAACACCCAGATCACAGGTTCTGAAGACAAAATGAGAAGCCAGGTTCCGTGCAGAGCAAGCCCAGAACAAACACTACCTTCTGAGCATTTCCCACCGACAAGGAAGTTGCTGGAAATTCTGGCCACGCAGTATCCCGGCCTCTTCCAGGAAGACCGGTCCATCCCCAGCCACAGCTGACTGGGCAAATGAGAACAGGCTCAGCCAACCACATTCTCTCTTCCTGGGCCGTGGACTTGGGCCTGTGGTCCTGAAGGCAGCCCTAAGGGCGAGGAAGCTGGGGGCGGGGCACTAAAGTGGAAAAAACCCAGCAGTGACTCCACTCGGCGCGTGCGCACTAGCCCCCACGAGCTGATTTCCGAATCCGGAATTCTGCAAGGGAAATTCATCGACGGGGCCATTATTAAAAATTATGTAAATTTACAAATGAATAAATTATATTAAAAACAAAGGTAATACTCAAAAAACGTATCACTTCCTAATTATTCTACATTATTATTACATTTATTATTATTTTGTATTTTATTAGTATCTGTGCTCCTGCGAGTCTGGAGGAGAGGCTAATGGAGAGCTAGTAGACCTCTTTCCCCAGCTCCCCCTTCAGGTTGGTAGCTTTGGGTCAGCCGTGGTGGGAGGATTTGGATTTGCAGGAGGGAGATTGGCCAACACTTGGAATCCAGGCTATCTCCCCCCAGAAAGCAGGTTGGTAGACATCTAGCAGGACGCCAGTGGACACAAACGTCCCCTTCTCCGTGGGAAAGAAAGACAGAGATGTGAGGTGACCACAGCAAGCTTTCCTGTTCTGGGGCAGCTGCATTCCAGGATCTGGCTGCAGTGTTCTTGGGTTCTAGAAGAACGCCCTGCAAGCTTACAGGGAATTGCCTTTGTTAGGCTGAAAACAGCTCAAAGTGGCTTCTGCGACCCGGTCTTAACCAATGAACAAGACCTAAAAACCCATGAGAACATGACCCTCTCTCTTTTGGGGTCTTGTTAATCTATCCTGAACTAAGCATAATAATAAAGCCCTAATCACTAGTCGACCACTGTTAAGAGGGTTTGTTTGGGTTTTTTTTTAACTTCTGTATAATACACTTGTATCCTGGAGATATTCCTGCTATTTCTTCCTCATCGCCAACATCAGTCCTGCCAGAGTCTGGTTGGCTGGATCCCACAGGCCTTCTCTGACTTCCACAGGATGTGGTGCTGCTCAGACATGTATGTGGCGACTCTAAGTTGTGCTTTAATTACTGTGACACCCCACCAATGGTCCCACTAGGACTTAAATGTTTACCTTTTTTTTTTTTTAACATTTGATTTATTTATTTGACAGACAGAGAGAGATCACAAGTAGGCAGAGAGGCAGGCAAAGAAGGTGAGAGAGGGAGAGGCAGGCTCCCTGCTGAGCAGAGAGCCTGATGTGGGGCTCGATCCCAGGACCCTGAGATCATGACCTGAGCCGAAGGCAGAAGCTCAACCCACTGAGCCACCCAGGTGCCCCCTTAAATGTTAACTTAAGAGAAAGCTCTGTTCCTCAGAGAAAGATTGGGGGGCTGGTGGGAAACCTGACCATTTGGCAGGCTAGGTGATCCAAGAGCTTGTTCTTCACAGATCGGGGGGCCAATTACATTTCCCAGGACGGTTAAAAAAAAAAAATGCTTTTAATCTTCAACGTTTCCCTTCAAAGAAGCAGAGGCATCAACTGCTTGCTTGCTCCCCCACCCCCACCCCAACTTTCTCCCTTTGCTAAATGTTTGTTCACTTTTAATAATGGTTCCTTGAACAGTGCAGTCTGCAGCCTCTCCAAATCTCTTGGTTTTCCAGACATTGAAACGGCAGATGCTCCCAAGTGGGAAAGAAGTGGTTGAGGCAGGAACCCACTCAGAGTGATTCTCTTCCTCAGGTGTGGCAGGTGGGCTATCCTGGTGAGGATACCCTGGTGAGGATACACCTGCAGGAAAGGTGAGCTTACGTACAAACAATGCAGCTGGTGATTAAAAATGCATCGCCAGCTTTCACACACACACCACAAGCTCCTACCATGAACAAATCCCTTCGGAAGCAGGCAGAGGTCAGATTTGCTAAAATGTACATCTCAGCAGTGGACACGTTCAAGTGCAACTTTCTATCTCATCAAAATCCTAACTGTATCCAAATTCCCATTGGCTCATCTGCCAGAACTAGGATTTGGAGAGCAGGCTACTTAACCTGCTGTCTGCTCTATTCAATAATCTGAAAACAGACCAGCCGGCATGGAAATCACAGATAACTATTTGGATTAAGAGATGATGATCCATTTCTCAAGAGTCTGTAGGGTGACCACAGTTAAAGACACCTATTCTTTTTTTTTTTTTAAGATTTTATTTACTTGACAGACAGAGATCACAAGTAGGCAGAGAGGCAGGCAGAGAGAGGGGGAATCAGGCTCCCCGCTGAGCAGAGAGCCCGATGCGGGGCTCGATCCCAGGACCCTGGGATCATGACCTGAGCCGAAGGCAGAGGCTTTAACCCACTGAGCCACCCAGGCACCCCAAAGACACCTATTCTAAAGCTCACTTTTTCCCCCTCTAGGCTTATTATGACTCAGTTATGATTTCCATCCCGCTACAAGTTAGGGTTTTTCTTTCTGACAAGGGTCAGCAAACTCAGCATCAGGCCAAGTCTGGACGGCCACCTCCTTTTGTATGGCCTGTGAGCTCAGAATGGGTTTTGGTTTTGTATTTTTAAAAAGTTTTTGAAAGTCATAAGAAGAATTCTCCATGACATCTGAAAATGACGTGAAATTCAATTTTCAGGATCCATGAGTAATGTTTTATTAAAACACAATCCCATCCCCCTTCATTTACATATTATCTGTGGCTGCTTTCACACATCAGTGACAGGGTTGAGTATTTGAGGCAGAGATTGTGTTTGGCCTGCAAAACCTAACATATTTATTATCCACCCTTTACAGAATAAGTTTGCCCTGCCCTGCTTTAGGACATAGAGATCGCTAGACAAACCAAATTTGCTCTCGGCCGCAAGGCCCATGACGCCCACCGCTAAAGAAAGCGGTTCTTTCTTTTCTTAGGCTAGAAATGTTTCTGAATGGAGTGGCAGAGTTAACTTTTTGTGGGTGGAGTTTTATTGTCACAAATTACTCTGACCGCACACCCTAAGGGTCTTGAACAGTGCCAACAGGAGGTACTAAATAAATTCTCTCATGTAGCCCTCATTCCCTGCCTTCCTTCACAAGGGATCACCTGCCCTTGTTTTTAGTTTTTTTGTTTTGAGAAAGAGAGAGAGAGCGAGCACGCATGGCAGGGAGAGACAGAGGGAGGGAGAGAATCTTAAGCAAGTTGCCCACACAGTGGGGAGCCTGACATGAGGCTCGATCCCATGAACCCTGAGATCATGACCTGAGCTGAAACCAAGGGTCAGACGCCCAACCGACTGAGCCACGCAGCCGCCCCCACCTGCAACTTGTTTTTTGCTTGTCTGATTTTTAGTCCTGAGCCAGCACTTCCTGTCATGAACCCTATCCCAACCCAGGATCTGAATGCTCCCAGCTTTGCCAGGACCTTTTCATGAGCCAGGCCAACGTCCCTGTAGAGATACTAACTGTTGTTTGCTTGAAACCTCACTTGTTGGAGACAAGAGCCATCTTTCTTACTAAAACTTGGATTACGGAAGTTTTGAGGGAAAACTGTTTTCATTGCATTCAAGTGTGTATGGTAACACATTTGTGTGTAAGATTTTGGCCAAATAAACCTTTGGAATTGGGTAAACTTCTACAGGCTGGTGAATGTCGAGCCCAGATATCTGCAGAAATCAGAGGGGGTATTTAGTCCATAAGAACTGGAAAGTTTTTTGAAACTTGGGGCTTTCCGAGGGCAATAAGGGGTTTTGCTGAGAATGACGATATTCCCACACTGAGCATAAGCGTATACAACAGCTACAAATGGCAGATGGCAGCCTTCCACGTCCTTAGGAAAATCACTTAACTTCTCTGAGCCCGAGTCCCTGGGTGTAGAATGGGGATAATAATGGTCCCTACTTCCCAGAGTTTCCTTGAGGATGAAAAGAAGTCATACCTCTTAAACCCCAGAGCAGTGCCTGGCATATAATAAGCACTTAATAAGTGTTAGCGGTTGTCACTGGACTTGGTAGCATTAATACTGAGGCCCAGAGATGGCGACAGCAGGCACAAGCTTGCATTCTAGGGTTTACCGTTGAGTCTGGCTCCTGTGCTAAACACACAAACATGGAGAGACGAGGTTCATCTCGGCATCCCCAGTGCCTGGGCCACCAGCAGACCCACTAAGGTCTGGCCAACAAATGCATGGCTGTCAGAAAACGTGTATTGATGGTAACTGAATCCCAATAGATTTGTCTCCACCAATAAGCCAGCCAGTAACACGTATATACTTCCTGTGCCCAAGCAGAAAAGCAGAGTGCACGTCCTGACCCGCAAGGTGCAAACATGAATCCACCTGAAAAAAAAATAGCAAAGAGGAGATGTAAAGAATGACCTGACCACCCCCTCCATTCTTAGATAAACTACTGTCCCAGTTCCTGTCACTGTGGGGCATTCATCTCCCGGGCCAGACATAAAGTCAGAGCTTTAGTGACTGCTGGCTACAAAACATACCAAGTACTTCACACACAGAGTTCATTTCGTCCTCACAGCAACCCTGCAAGGTAAGACCTTTCATCATCCCTGGTTTGCATGTGAGGAGACTGAAGCACAGAGAGGTTCGGTCATTTTCCTAAGGTCACACAGTTAATAAGTGGCAGAGGCAGGATTCGGACTTGGAAGAGTCTGGTTTGGGAGCCCAAGACCTTGAATGTTACGTTATAGCGTGGCTCCCAAGTGCCTTGGGAGCTGGGTCATATCTTAGTCATCTCTGAGTCTTCAGAGTCTGGTCCAGTGCCTGGAACATAGGAGGTTGTCAGCAGGTGTTGGTGCTTAAGCAGGATCAGACTACATATTCACTTTCAGCCTAACATGGGGTCAGTTTCCCCGACCTCCTTGCCCGTCTGCTGCCCACCACACCAGCCCTGGGTTCACAGGAGCAAGTCAGCCCCCCTGCCGCAGGCTCCAAGACTACCCCCATATCTTCCGATGTCTTAGCAAGTTTCTCTGAAAACAACTTAGCAACAATAAGCTGCCCAGACCTTGCTGGTGAGGACTGCAGACTTACCTGTCCCCACTGCAAAGGCTGTATTTATGTCTTGGCAAAATCCATTCATTCCTTTAAGTGCCTGGGATCCTCCAGGGAGTGTCCCAGATCCACCGAATGCACCGGGTTCTCAGCGTTGTAGCAGAGTCTCTGAGAGCCGACCGATGTGCGAGCTCACAGGCAATTCACGGGGCCAGCTACAGCCCAGGTGGCCTGTCGGAAGGACCACGGGTGAACGTTGGAGCAGTGAGATCAGCGGAACTCGGACTCACAAGTTCCCCCTGGAGGTCCTCTCTGGCTTTCCTTGACAATCATGACGACATGGATGCAGGAGTGTGGGGCTTTCATGGCTTCACCACCCGGTGTCTCAGGGAAGGGAGCCCATCACACCTCTCCCTTTGGCAGCGTCAGCCACTGCTTCCCAGCCCGGCCTCCACCCTCAGTCTCTCTCCTCCACACTCTGATCATGCTGCTCACTCTCTCAGAAGGTTCTTTCCTCTCTTCCTTCTCTTTTCTTAGTTGTTTTATGGCAGCACCTTACTTACACATCTATTCATATCCCTCATTGAAGGTCACCTCCGGGGACGCCTGGGTGGCTCGGTCGGTTGAGGATCTGAGTCTTTGTCATGATCTCAGGATCGTGAGATCGAGCCCCACACAGAGGCCCCCCATAGGGTCATGAGATAGAGCCTCATAGCTCCTTGCTCAGCCAGGAGTCTGCTGGAGATTCTTTTCTCTCTCTCCCTGTCCTTTCCACCCCCAAATGAATAAGTAAATCTTAAAAAGAAAAAAAAAGTCAGCTTTTATGAGAAGACTCCCTTGATTCCCAGAAACCTTACTAGAATTATTCCCTCAAATCATGGAGTCCACACCTCTGTTATAGTATATTTCAGTCCATCCTGCAATTATTTATTTACCTGCCCCTTCTCTCAGCTGTGAGTCCGGCACCATATCCCTAGAACCCAGCTTTGAGCCTGGTGCAATGGGGAGGGCAGGCACGGTGGGGGGACAGGTGTTCAACAAGGGCGTGCTGCGTGCATGACTGTCCACAGTCTCCCTGAACTTCATGTACAGGTGGCTCCTTTATGAACATGTAGCACTCTCTTAAATAGCAGATGTTGAGTGTGTGCTGCCTCTTGGACTTGCCTCCAAGTTTCCTGGAGAAACGATCACATCTTATAAAACTGTAGCCACTGACCCCATGACAGGGGGTGGCACATACTATGTGCTCGGGAAATAGGCAACTCTGTGCCAATTATGGTCTTTAACCCACGATTACAAGTTATCATAGCAAATAAACTGAACTTTCTACTTAAGCCCCAGGGTTTAGCTGGTAAGTTTCCTTCGAGCCCCAGGGGAGGGAGAGTATTCCCAGGAAGGAAAAAGGTACAAAACCCTCACCTGGCTCACTCCACCTGGCAGGGGTGGAGCCTGGCCAAAAAAAAGAAACAAAACTATTTTCCAAGGTTATTTTTTACCCGTTCAATTACGCTGCCTGTTAAGAAAACATTGATCCTGGATGGACTGTTTCATTAATAACCTTTCTGTTAACTTCCTTTGTTTCTTCTCAAACCGCACAGTCCTGAGGAATGGACGTGTTCACTCTAAATTGTCTCCTTTGGGAACAAAGGATGTGTTTCTTGGGAAAGGTGTCTCCTTTGGAAAACTGGACCGTGCTAACGCCAGCCGGGCTGGGGCACACCGACAGTGAGACTTCTCCTCAGGGACACCAGAGGATTCCAGGCTGTGTGTCAGAATGTGATCCTCTCAGTGACTAGGTGGCTCAGTCGGTTAAGCATCAGATAAAGGGCTAGTGTCCAAAATCTATAAAGAGCTTATCAAACTCAACACCCAAAGAACAAATAATCCAATCAAGAAATGGGCAGAGGACATGAACAGACATTTCTGCAAAGAAGACATCCAGATGGCCAACAGACACATGAAAAACTGCTCCACATCACTCGGCATCAGGGAAATACAAATGAAAACCACAATGAGATATCACCTCACACCAGTCAGAATGGCTAAAATGAACAAGCCAGGAAATGACAGATGCTGGCGAGGATGCGGAGAAAGGGGAACCCTCCTACACTGTTGGTGGGAATGCAAGCTGGTGCAGCCACTCTGGAAAACAGCGTGGAGGTTCCTCAAAAAGTTGAAAATAGAACTACCCTATGACCCAGCAATTGCACTACTGGGTATTTACCCTAAAGATACAAACGTAGTGCTCCGAAGGGGCACGTGCACCCGAATGTTCATAGCAGCAATGTCTACAATAGCCAAACTATGGAAAGAGC